>WSFP011441735.1:0-20531 GCA_009831015.1 Picea engelmannii | reverse complement strand
AGTCCTAGGTAGCAACAATGAACACATATGAATCTATAAAATATTATGTGATAACAACCAGTACATGAGATGGACCTTGCTACATCAAGAGTGGGGCCAAACAATGCCAGAGTTCACAAATACCTTCCATACCTTGTGCACCAAGTTGGGGATGAAATAATTTGAATGAAATATGGTTCTAAAATATCGCAGGGATTTACACAAGTACATCCAAACTGAAATGGAGTTTCTGGACATCTCACCACTAGGAGCCACTTATTGATATGTTGTCAAAATTGAGTAAAAATTTAAGCAGTAGAACAAGTGGGAGCTTGGGTCTGCAAATCCACAAAAACTAAAGTATGGTAAAGACAACCCTAACTCACATAATATCCAACCTCAAGATAACTAGTCCAAGCCACATGAAAATAAGGGTAATGAGAAGAAAAAGGTCACTGGGAAGTGGTCCGACTTCCACAAATCCCTTAGCACAACATTGCTGAATTTACCTCAAGAAAATCATTGGTGGTTGAGCTCAAAGAGAAAGAGTCGAATCCCGAATCAAAATATGATTTAGAAAACAATAAAAGGATATATATCATCGATGTGGAACCCACAACTATTTTTGTAACCAAAACAATCCAACCAAAATAACCAGGGGATCCCGAGGAGGGGGAGCACCTCTTCCATTCATAGATGTGAGAGAAGGGGACATCACTGCATTTTATTGTTGATAGCAGAATCTAGAAGAACCTCATATCAACAGAGGTCGTCAAGTAGTTTGATTTTTCGACAACACCACACTCACAACCATACAACATCGGGTGGCTTCACCAGGGACAAGATCTTTGTTTCAGCCAGGAGTGTCTCCTGTCCTACGACATCAAGACCTTCAAGGATGATATACTATGTGATGTTTCTCCACTGAAAGTATTTTATGTTCTAATAGTCCAACCATATATGTGGAAGCATCATGTTGTTTATGAGTCTTGACCCCGTAGTGTCATTGTTACTCTGGGGGGTCATCTGTATAGGATACCAAAGGTATCTTAGACTATTATCCCACCAAATGATGGCTGCAAAATAATCTATCATACTGAAAATTTTAGCCTCTTAATAATCTGATCAGAAGGTGAACATAAGGAAACTGCAATAATTGTAGCCTCATCCCAAGACTTTTCTATCCAGTAGAATGATATCAAAAATATTGTAGAAGAGCAGCAATATATTCTTACTATGCCTATGGGGTTGCCTCCACACTTCTCAGTCAAGCAAAGTCATAACATAGCTCTTTATACTCTTCATGTTGCATATTCACCGAAAAATTTCTCCCACACTCATATTGAGGTATATCATGCAACTAGATTGGTTGAATGGAACCAAACCCCCAACCATAGGTTCCTGGAAACCTTCAACAAGGCAAGGTTCAGATCCAGTAAACGCTTCTCCGGGAACTTGACACAATGGAGACCATTGCTTCCTAAGGGGGGTGGGATGGTGTAGGTGGATATCGGTGGCCACCCAACTATTCCACTATATAGAAATACAATTTTCCACCTTGGCAGTGTTTCTATAGTTTTTCAAGTCCCTAACTTTTGGGGCCATTTTGAGGCCCTAAACAATGTTTTTTTTTTAAATTTGGGGGTGTCTAGATGATGGAACTAGTTTACATTACAATAAAATCTAGAGAATCTTGTATTCTGCTATGTTTTGTTCTAATTTCTTGTTGAAGTTAGGGATATTAGTTTGTTTCATCACTTATCGATTTGTCTAGTAAAAAAATTGGCGACCATATCGAGGATCATCCTCTTTTGGTCTTTTCTTCCTTTTTTTCTTTTGTCTTGTCTGATTTTGGTTGATTTTTTCATTCTCTGAGTCATTGGGTGATCCATGTTGACTCTCAAGTCTTGAAAGTTCATTGAAAAATGTTTTCCTCTATTAATTGTTTTCTTAATTTTCAGTCATCGTCGCACCCTCCTGTGAAAACCAGTGTGACGACGTTGCACTGTGTATTTCTAAATTCCTATGATGATTCTTGATTGTCGCATTATGTCCTTTTGCTTCCTGCGACAATTCCTGAATAAATTTTTTGAGTGACAGTCAATTTTTCTCTTTGCCCAGATTTTTTATCATTTCTTGGAATGAATTTTTGGTCCTGTTGAATGATTATTCACAGCTTGGTTTGCAATTTTTAACCAATTTTGATCATTTCTCAAGGGTTGAGAGTCTTTTTCATAAGCTTCAAAGTTCTATATTTTAATTATTTCTGCAAGGGTATAATATCTGGGTTTTATTCTTGAGTTCTTGTCAGTTAATTTGTTAATGATATTTTGTGAGTTTTGGATTGTTGTTGATTAGAAAATTATTTTTTTATTTCATTAAAAAAATAATTTTTCTTGTTTTTACATCTTTGGTTGAATTATGAGTTAAGTTTGGGGAATTGCATTGTGAGTGCATTCATTTTCTTGAACAACTTTTTATTTTTGATTTAGATCTCTATTTTTTATTTGAAAAGAAAAATAATTGAAAATTATCTTTCTATTCATAGTGTTTACAAGAAACTTGTTTTATTCAAGTTTTTGTTCAAAAAGAGAAAATTGGAAAATTTGCTAGCTTTGATTGTTTGGCGTCAAGAATGTTCAAAGATTGAAGGAATTGTGTTTTGAAACTTGTTGTATTCTAGAAAAAGAAAACCTTCTCTCTTATGTAATTAGATTTCATCGAACAAAAAGATTCCATCTCATCTCTCTTTGCATATTGTTGAGTCAGGGTCAAGCACTTCATCAGTTTTATCTCTGCTTGCTTTGTGATTTAAAAAACAACCATTAAAATTAAGCATGATTTTAAAATTTATCTAGTAACTTTTATTTTCTATAAGTCTTATACACCAACATTAGCTATGGGTAGCACTTTGGAATAGGTTGTGAGGAATACTCTCCAAAGAATCAAAACACACAATAGTATCTTGTGATAGGGAGAGTTAAATCCACTTGCTACATTTTGTCCTGAGAAGCCCTTCTAACACAAGGGTCAATCACAAGGTCACATTAAGGCCGAAAGCGTTACTCACCCTGCTTTGTTTATCCTAGTGTAGTGAATGCACATATTATTGGGGGTGACTTGAGAAGAAAATCCCGTGTGGATGTTCTCAAGGATATTTTGGGCTTAGATACCCTTCCCTTGCGCATATATCAAACTATCGATTGCTTCCCCGAGCATAATTGTTGTAATTGGTAACCTTAGTAGCCTATCTCTTTAGGGTATTCACATGAGGTGACTATGGAGAGGCAAGTCTTCATGGTACTTGGAATCGATGTTGGCTAAATTCACTCAGGATCCTTGGAGGGTATACCCACAATTATGTGTGGGAGCTTGCACCAGGGTATAATTCTGTTAAGCAAGCTGTCAATGTAACTTTTTCACCCATTTTATCCTAGCCCCTTATTGTCTTGATCTTGTGACATTTGGTTTCATCACCAACTAGTGATTTGAAAATAAAAAGGTTTGTTTGTATGCTTGATATCTAGATTTTATTAGTGAAGTGTTGTTTGTTTTCTCTAGTTGCCCATAGATATTTTTTATTCTTTGTTGGGTGTGGCCAACATTGACCCTCACTGTTCACGTAGGATGCAGGGATTGCCTCCAGAAGAACTAGAATAATACACCCCATTTCTTCCTAATTCACCAGAGGGTGCTTCTCCTGAAGGAGCCATCAATAATGATGTATCCTCCGAGATCAGGAGTTCTACTCCATTGATTGAATCATCACTCCTTGTAAATCCATTATTGAATTTTATACAAGACCCGATTTTTGCTTAGAATTAACTCTTCAGGAGATGTTGTTGTTGAATACTATACTAGAATTCCTTCAGGACCTTTCATAGATTCTGGTGTGGATGATCCACCATTTCACAGTGAATCATTTATAACCTCGGTTCAAACTTATGGAATTTTTGATCCTAGTTCATTCCTAGTCTATTCTCTCTAGAGGACTTCCTCGGGACATGATATTTTTGATAAACTAAATATGATTCCAAACCAACCTATGTCATCACATATACCCATTACTTCTATTGCTTATACAGTACCTATGAATCATTTTACTGGCACAAAAATTAATGTTATAGTTTCAGACCCGTTTTTGGTTGGTACACATACAATTCTTCCTTTCTAGCTCACTAGCTCTACCACAATCCCACAAGTTGTACCTTTTTCTGCCAAAAGTTTGGTAACAACTCAAGATTTTATTGGAATGCCACTTCCTCTTAGATAGAATCCATCACTTCCACCTGGGTAACATTCTCTTTATATTTCTATTACTAATCCTACCCAGGGTCCATCCAGAGGACCTAGTCTTTTTGTTCCACCTGGGTATCATGCTGCTAGCAGTTTTGTTCCCACTCCTACCTAGGTTCTATCCTGGGGGCCTAGCATTCCTCCACCACCTGGAAGATCTAATCTTCCTGGCCCAAGTAGCTCCAATTTTCTTGGAGGCACAAGTCATTCAGTTACTTCTGGTTTTCAAATTCTTGTTGGAGGTCAACCTCAAGTTGGGGAACAACCCCAAGTTGGGGGACACAAACCAATTTAGATGCAATATATGCCTGGATTACAAACCCAACCTTGGAATTTTCCTTTCCAATTCAATCAACAACTACCTGGGGGAAAAATCGTCAATCAAATTCTTTTGTACCCTCTCATCCCGGGCAGCCTTATCCAGGCACTATAAATCCTACCTGGGGTCAAGCTTTCCAATCTTATGCTCCTTTCCAAGGTGACATGCCAAATCAACCAACAAACTTTGGCTACTTGACTCAAAATCCTTCTCAACCGAATTTGACTAGACCCTATAACCATTTACAAAATTCTTATGGTCCTATTGGTATACCTATGATATTACCTCCCCAAAATTACCAGTTTCCTCAGGTAAACAAAAAATTTCCATTTCTAGCTACTTTGGATTTACCAGATTTATCTAGGATTTTGAATGATCTTGTTAGCACTACCATTTTTATTTCAATTAGAGTCAGTTTTCAGTTGAGTTATAGCCCATGTGCCAAAACACATGAATTCAGGTACATAGCAATGAAAGGGTTGAAGTTAGCAAGTGGTTAGTTGGCCCTTGGAAATGGGAAGGGAAGTCAGAGTCGAAACATAAATGAATGCTACAGGTATGTTGTTCCCAAAGATTTGGGTCCTGTCAAAGTTAGTCACTATGTGCCCCAGGTCGAGTCAAGTAGTTAATGGAGGTCACATTGACAGGTGCTGTAACTATTATCAGTTCATCATGGAGGCCGAAGGAATGAAAAATCATGACGTTCGCATCACGTATTCCCTACAACCCTTATTGCCTGTACTTTACATGCAGGGATGTGTTATGGAAAATATGAGGTTCAATTTGAAACATCCAATCACCATGAATTCAATATTCTTTGACACGTTTTTGAATGATCCTGTTAGCGCTGCCATTTTTATTTCAATTAGATTCGGTTTTCAGTCGAGTTATAGCCCATGTGTCAAAACACATGAAGTCAGGTACATAGCAATGAAAGGGTCGAAGTCAGCAAGTGCCTGGTTGGCCCTTGGAAATGGGAAGGGATGTCAGAGTCGAATCATACATGAATGCTACAGGTATGTTGCTCCCAGAAAGTCGAGTCCTATCAAAGTTAGTCACTACGTGCCCCAGGTCGAGTCAAGTAGTTAATGGAGGTCACATCGGCAGGTGTTGTAACTATTATCAGTTCAACATGGAGGTCGAAGGAATGAAAAATCACGGTGTTCGCATCACGTATTCCCTACAACCCTTATTGACTGTACTTTACACACAGGGATGTGTCATGGAAAATCTGTGGTTCGATTCGAAACATCTAGTTGACATGAATTCAATATTCTTTGACACACTTTTTATTTTTTCCTGATATGTTATAAATCCCAAAGGTTCTACACCCATTTTGTTCATGAAGTCAGATCTAGGCTCCATCTATAAGTTTTCTCGTAGGACAAGGTCGATCAGATTCTCCATCTTGGGAATCCACCTAATATATTGCATGCAAGACAGATACTGATTGCACCATGGCGACCTCTCAGAACATGAAGAAGGGTACACGTAGTGGAAATATCACCAGACTCAAGTCCCATAGTGATTGGGATTCATTATCCTTCACAACAAGAATCCCCAAAGATAAAAGGGATTTTTTCCTTTACCTATGGGAAAAATGACATCACACCATGCATAACTTGGAGAGGAAGGAACTGCACAATAAGGAGGGATAGTTGAAGTCCTATCTCCCCAACAACAGACACCTTGGAGAATGGGAAGACCAAGGAAGAGAAAGGAAGTTGGGGAAAATTGAATCTCAGATGAGACATGCGCATGACAAATCACTGAAAAATTACTTATGTGCACCATCCTCCTGGAGCCTTTGGAAAGTACCAGCCGAGGAAGTGGGAGAAGAATGAGGAGGATGGATGCCATAGGCTCAAATGATCAAGAGACATCTCAATAGATGAAGCAAGTGAAGATATCCATCACAGAGCTGTACAAAGAAAATAGGGAGCTGAGACAACAACTAGCGACAAAGATTACAGAAGCATCAACAACACAAGGTCGTGAAGGGAACATGACGTGGCTCAAGAGACAACCTTGAGAGGCTCAAGATACAATTGTAAAGTTGTGTGAAGCACAACGACTGTCGGAAGAAAGGTATGCCAAAAACTCTAGAGAATGTGAAGCGACTAAAGACATATTCTCCACAGCTCTCACCAGCGAGTAGAAGAAACAAGATTATCCAAGTTCGTTCCTATATCTGCAAGAAGATGGAAAATCCTAAAAATTTTGAGGGAGACATCGCCCAATACATTTTCCTTTCTAATAATGACCGCGACTATCTATGGCCACTTTCCATTCACACTTCCCCAAAAAAAAGAGCATGCGACAGAAAAATAAATCTGTTACAGTAGACAACGAGACTCTGATAGACACTTGTCCACCCAGATACATGATCGATGACCAAATCCCCATGGAAGATTACAATGATCATGATGTAGCTAGATGTACCTTTTGTCTATTTTTGGAAAATGTCATGCAGAGAGTTTTGTAATGCAGAATAGTCAGTTCCCTAGTTTATAGAGATAGAAGTTTTAAGAATAGGGTAGCCCAAGTGGCACCCGCGTTTATATATTTGATCTTTTCGATGTAAGCTGGGTTGGTTGGAAAAATTAGTATAGACAATAACTATTGCATGTAATTTGATTTTGATCGAAACTTAATGAAAAAGTCCTATATCTTTGATGAAAAGATTCTAAGTGTAGCATTTGGATGTATTGTGTCTCTTTATTTGTGTACGTGCTTCCTATCATATTTATTCACATATTTTTTCTGTCTAATTTCGAATGAATTTTCAAACTTGTGGATTTTCTATGCAACGCCCCTTGTTCGTGCCATTTAGACAAAACATTTTTCTTCTAAAAGTTAACTCTGAATTCATCCGTAGCAGTGCTCCGAGTTACTTCCTGTGTTTTCTCCCCGCCACACATTACGATTTTTCACTGAAGATTGTTGCTCTCTTAGCCTTATCCTCTTAAGTTTAGTCACCGAGTCATTTTTTTCTGTCGTTTTCCTCAAATCAACTCCATAGCCCAAAGTATTATTTTATTGCACCAATATAACCAGAACCCATAATTTCAAAGGTGTTAAATATAGCCACAGTTTTAAAGCTATATCCCGCATGGAGACAGAGTCTCCTGAGAGAGCCCTCTCTAGGTCCGAAAGGCTAGTTTCGAGCCTCAAAGTTGGTTGAAACAGTTACCTATGTTGTCTATTTATCAGTCAAACAGATTTACAGAATGATAACATTCTGGCACCGTTGTTGAGGAATGAAATTGAATAGATTTTTCCCTAGGAGAAAGACTAATGTTGTAGTTTGACCCCTGAGGGTAATAGAGGGACAAACATCTGCACTGGCTGAAACCTTTACTCTAGAGACTCTAGTAAAAATTACCAGTAGCTCCAAGTAGGACAGTTCAGGAACCCTAGCTCCGAAGATGATTTATACCAGAGAAAATCCTGACCCAAACCCTATAGAGCCTATGTACGACCCTGAGAAAATTTTGTGCAAGACTAGAGAGAAAGCACCGAACCCATTCTATTACCTGGAAAAAAGTATGTCTTTACCAAAATATGGCATGCAAAGCATCGACAACCTTGATTTTGATGCATTGTTTGAGAAAACCTGTTCAGGGATAAGTCAGAAAACAACTTGGACGAGATAGTTTTCAACCATAAGAGATTCCAAACCCTAGTGTCAAATAATATTCCTCAAGTCCCAAGCCCTCCTAGATCCATGGCTGCCATATTCGCCCCCCTCATTCTGCCAGCCTAGTTGCATGATCTACCCCATAATTACAACTAGAGGATTAAACTCTATGATGCTAAAGGGAACATTTCATCCCAGAAGAATATGGATTGGTTCAATGACTTTGTCGACCTAGAAGAGGTAGAATATGCACACACAAAAATGAGGTTGTTCGCATAGAGTTTTGTGGAGGATGTGAGGAATTGGTTCAATTCCCTACGACCAACAAGTATTCAAGACTTCACTGCATTCAAAGCATATTTCATCAATATATGGGGAGACAAGAAGAACCCCTTGCAGTTGTTGACATAGTACAATAACATGAAGAAGGTGTCGAAGGAGATAGTGGAAGAATTCTCATCTTGTTTCATGAAATTTTATAATTTGATTCTTGCAGAAGTCTAGCCACCTCTTGGGGCTACGCAGTTGCGATACACTAAATATTTTGACAACGATTTCGCTTTGCTGTTGAGATAAAGAAGATCAACAAACCTAGATGTGATAATGAGCAATGTGATCAAAGTCGAGGTAAATATGGTGGCATCGAGGAATATCAAACAAAGATTCAATAGAGGCGATAATAATCCCCAAGGATACACGCAACCATCAACGTTGAGATCTGTAGACGAAAAATTCGATTTAATGATGAGAACCATGGAGAAGCTAATTTAGAATATGTCTGTAGGAAAAAGACCCGTTACCCAAAAACAACATTATCCCCAACCTAGGAATCAAAGCCTTAGGAGAGGTCAGGTTCCTCAGATTAGATAGAAGGAGCAGAGGGAGCAAAGAGATCAGGGCAACTAGCAGACAAGGCCTCCATTCCAAAAAAACTACGTGGATGAAGATTTCGATCAGATGTTCGAAGACCAAATGCATTTTTACGATGACAAGGACCTGCGCATGTTCTTAACAAAGAGCAAACAAAGAGCAAACATGATCGGTACATGAGTAGAAATGAAAATTTCATGCTGGAGACAAATGATGCATGGATTGGGGAAATTGATGACACACTGTCCTCGGAAACAAAAGAGTTTAGAAAGGGTTATCAAAATTCCATCATGCAGTTTCAGAATAAATATAACCTCAGGATAAAGGAAGCATGTACTAAGCCTCAACAGACTAATCCCATAAGAAAACCTTCAGTGGACACCCCTTCCACAAGTCAATCGAGGCTGGAAAACACGAACAAGAATGCAACAGAAAAGGAAAAGTTGAAGGAGGAGGCCCCAAAGAAAACTCCGGAAGCAAGCCGAGAAGAGGGTGGAAAAGAGGTAGATAAATTCTATCCTTCCTTTAGCTTTGAACATGAAATGGATAATATCAAAATCTCTATCCCTTTCAATGAACTTATCAGAAGGGGTGAATACCGGGAGAAAATTATTAAAATGTTGAAAATGGGAAGCACCCCTGACACTCTGAATGTCCAAGATGATCACCCCACTATCCTATTTGGTTCGTGAATTGAAGAGACAAGTGATATTGAGGACGTCCTTCCATTCTACGTCATTCTGAAGGTCCGTGACATGACCCTACATAACACTATGCTGGATCCAGGTGCATCACACAACCTCATGCCAAATGTGATCATGGGAAAATTGGGTCTGGATGTTACTAGACCTTATAAGGACATTTTCTCTTTTGACTCAAGGAAAGTCAAGTGCCTTGGCCTCATCAACTACTTGGTTGTGTCATTGGCCTAGATCCCTTTGAAGAACATGGTGATGGATGTGGTCATGGAGGACATACACCCAAAGTTTGGTATGCTGCTATCCAAATCATGGGCTGTGAATTTAAAAGGGACCTTGCAAATGGACATGTCATACACCACCATCCTAATATTTTTCCAAGATAGATGGTTGTATAGAGAAGTTCTTCGAAAGTACATGGTGAGCAGTAAGACGCGGCCAAATAACCATCCCATAAAATCCATCAACATTGAGGTTGGATATTATATATTCTACAATGACCTGAGTTTTGAAGAAGAAGAGTCAATAACCATCATGACAGTCGATGAGGAAATCGTGCAGAAAGAAGAAGAGTGCACCAAATCAGAGGACTGCATGGAAAGAAGGACATGGAACTTGAGCTTTGACGGCATGATCAACAAATAAGGGGCTGTGGTTGGCATATGGGTAAGCCCCCCTAAAGTGGGCACAAAGTTGTGCTCATACAATCTCACGTTTGAATGCACAAAAAACATGGTTGAGTATGAGGCA
The DNA here is from genome assembly GCA_009831015.1 of Picea engelmannii. NCBI lineage: Eukaryota > Viridiplantae > Streptophyta > Pinopsida > Pinales > Pinaceae > Picea > Picea engelmannii. The sequence goes on along the minus strand of WSFP011441735.1, from coordinate 9,979 downwards.
CTGATTTTGGGCCTGAAGGTATTGAAATAATTAGGTGCAAAGAGGATAGCAGTGTGCAGAGACTGCTAACTATTCATAAACTTGGTTAAAGGCATATATCAAACAAAGCACCACAGGATGAGAGCATACAGGAACTTGGCACTGGACCTCCTCGAGGAATTCTTAGAGTCTGACATATCTGCTATCCCAAGGGAGAAAAATCAGATCACCGATGCACTGGCCACCTTGGCCTCAGTTTTTAAAATCCCCATCTTCCCAAACAAAACATATGATATTGAAGTCAGACATAGGCCGACAATGCCTGATAATATCAAATAATGGCAGGTGTTTGAGGATGACAAGAAGGTATAAATCTTTCTTTAGATGAGCAAGGAATTTTCTAACATAAACATTGATGACGAATGTTGTTGTGACGAACATGGGAGTGTTGATGCACATAGTAATGACTACCCTTTCCAGAACTAGATTGCGGGAAGGGACATAATACAACTGAATAGTAACATCATTTTGAACGAGTTAGTGCCACTGGAAAAAATGTTTGACAAAAATGACGTGGCTAAAAACCACAAGATCATTGTAAACAAAGAGAATGTGGAATACTGCAACATTGGGACTGAGGAGAACCCAAAAATGATCAAGTTATAAAAAATGCTCAGCCCAGAGGTCAAGCAAGACTACTTCAAGCTCATGAACGAGTTCCTCAACATTTTCGCATGGAGCTATGATGATTTGAAAGTGTATGAGACTAAGGTGATACAACATGTTATCCCTCTCAAGGAAGATCAAAAACCTTTCAAATAGAAGCTGAGATGGATAAACCCCCTGCTGTCGTCATTTATAAAGAAAGAGGTACAAGAACTTTTCAACGCTAAGATTATTGTTTCTTTGTGATTCTCTAAATGGGTAGCCAATTTGGTTCCTGTGAGAAAGAAGAGTGGCGAGATAATACTATGTGTAGACTTCCAGAATTTAAACAAAGTGTCCCTCAAGGATCACTAACCTCTTCCCAAAATGGACTATATCCTGCAAAAGGTGGTGGGATCCCAGAAGATGTCCATGTTGGAGGTTTTTTCAGGGTATAATCAGATCATGGTCCACCCAGACGACATAGAAAAAACAAATTTCACAACTCCATGGAGAATGTTCATGTACGCCAAGATGCCTTTAGGCTTGATGAATGTTGGAGCCACTTTCCAGAGGGTAATGGACATCGTGTTTGCCAACAAAAAGGACAGGTTCATTATGATCTATCTAGAAAACATCATGATATACTCTGCCTCCGACAAACAAAACCTCAAACATCTGAAGAAAGTTTTCTAGAAGTGCAGGAAATTTAGCATATCAGTAAATCCTAAGAAATCACATTTTGGGGTGGAAGAAGGGAAGATATTGGGACATATTATCTCAAGGGAAGGAATTAATATTGAACCTAGAAGGGTTGAAGGAATCATGAAGATTGACACTCTGCGCAGTAAAAAATAAGTGCAATCTTTATTGGGAAAAGTAAAATTCTTGAGGAGAATCATCCCAAATCTGACAGAGATTATAAAACATATCACCTGCATGCTCAGAAAAGGAAATAAAATCAAGTGGAGCTCGGAGGCCAAGAAATTGTTTGAAGATATCAAGGTGGAATTGACTAGAGCACATGTACTATCTAGTCTGGATTTCATGAAGGATTTCATCCTGTTTTCAATAGCCTCAGAGCATACGATTGTCGACGTGCTGTTACAAAAAGAAGAAAAAAACTTCGAGAAGCCTATAGCTTATTTCAGCAAGCTGTTGCGGGATGCTCCACTAAGGTACAAAATCATGCAAAAACAAGCGTATGATTTAGTGAAGGCCCTGAAGGAGTTCAGGACATACATATTGCATTCCCACATCATTGCTTATGTGCCCAACAACTCAGTAAAGGATATTATGACTTAGACCGACCCCGAAGGAAGGAGAGGTAAGTGGATAGCGACCATGCTAGAATACGACCTAGAGATCAAGCTTACGAAATTAATTAAGGGTCAGGGTCTTGAGAAGCTAATGGCACAGTCAGACTGTGACGCTGTGGGAATAAATTTCATCGTTGATCTGTTAGAGAGTCCTCAAGAAAAAATGATTGTGCAGGTGTCCCAGGAGTTCATCAATTTTCCATGGTATGCTAATATCATCTATGTGTTGAAGAATATCCAGACCCCTCTGGGCATGAGTAAGACTAAGGTCATATTTCACAAGATTAAAGTTGTTAAGTTCTACATCCTTGAAAACTCACTCTATTGGAAATATCCTGGGGGAATGTTGCTGACCTGTTTTCTAGAGAATGATGCGAAGTGAGCCACAGAATAATTTCACAAGGGAGACTATGGGGGACACGATTACTGGAAAACCACTGCACACAAAATCATAATGGGAGGTTACTATTGTCCTACAATATTCGCAAACATGTACAAAGAAGTCTCTAGCTGGAATGAATGTCATATTTTTCATGGGAGAAGAAAGTTGCAGTCCCTGCCACTAAATATTATCTCAGTCAAGGCACCATTGATGTAGTGGGGTTTGGATTTCATAAGGGAAATAAAACCATCATCCTCGAAGAAACACAAATGGATACTCATAGCCACTGACTACTTCACAAAATGGATAGAAGCGATCCCCAAGAAGCACGCTACTGACGCAGTCATCATCCAATTTTTGGAAACAAACATCTTGTCGAGGTTTGGGTGTTCCATCAAGATCATAACAGACAATGAAGCTACATTCAAGTATAAGAGGATGGAAAAGTTTTTATAGGATTACAATATAACCCTATGGCATTCTACAACATACTACCCACAAGGAAATGGATTAGCAAAATCCTCAAATAAAAGCCTAACCAGGATCATCAAAAGGATACTCCAGAATAATAAGAAAGCTTGGCATAAAAATTGTATCTACGCACTGTGGGCAGATCGGGTCACCACCAAGAAGTCTATTTCAACGTCACCTTTCTAGATTGTATATGATTCATATGTGATGTTCCCTACTACACTAGGGTTTCCCCTCAGAAATTTGTTGCAAGAGAAGGAGGTCGAGCCAAATGATGCGCAAAGAAGAATAAAGCAATTGGTTCACACATGACAGATGAGGGAACAAGTATACAATCGATCACATCTCCACTAGGAAAATATGAAGAAATCCTTTGACAAGCGTTCCAAGCCAGAGTATTTTTGGTTGGGTGATCTAGTGTTGAGATGGCACACAAGAAATGAGGACAAAGGAAAGCACAAAAAATTTGATAACCTGTGGATGGGTCCATTCAGAATCGGTGCACATAGAAAAAATAATGTTTATTTTATGGAAGAACTAAATGGGGAATGCGTTGGTTGGGGGCCTGTAAACGACAGGTTCCTCAAACATTATCTGATGAAATAAATTCTTTTTATGTCAATTGTCATTGTAAATAGTCATTTTGTTTTTGTGTCAAGACAGTAGGTGAGCCGAAAATTGAAACCCGAAGTGAAGGCCCTGAGTTTTATGCTGAGTCTTTTTAGAAACTGCGTTGATAGGTTTAGGTTGCATCCTGTTTTTCATATTGCAATGTCAAAGAGTTGAAATAAGGTCCAATGGTCAGTCACCCGATCTATTGTTCTTTTTTACCTCATAGGGAGGATAACATCCCTGTTGGAGCCAGTTGTTAGCACTTCCATTTTTCTTTCAATTAGAGTCAGTTTTCAGTCTAGTTATAGCCCATGTGTCAAAATACGTGAATTCAGGTACGTAGCAATGCAAGGGTCGAAGTTAGAAAGTGGATGATTGGCCCTTGGAAAAGGGAAGGGATGTTAGAGTCAAAACATACGTGAATGGTACAGGTATGTTGTTCCCAGAAAGCCAGGTGCTGTCAAAGTTAGTCTCTATGTGCTCCAGGTCGAGTCAAGTAGTTAATGGAGGTCGCGTCTGCAGGTGCTATAACTATTATCAGTTCATCGTGGAGGCCAAAGGAATGAAAAATTATAGAATTTTTGTCACGTATTCCTTGCAACCCTTATCTCCTGTACTTTACACATAGGGATGTGTTATGGAAAATATGTGGTTCGATTCAAAACATCTAGTTGCCATGAATTCAATATTATTTGGCACGTTTTTTATTTATGCCTGATATGTTATAAATCCAAAAAGTTCTACACCCATTTTGATCACAAAATTAGATCCAGGCTCCGTATCTAATTTTTCTCATAGGCCAAGGGAGATCAGATTCTCCATCTTGGTCATTCGCCCGATATACTGCATGCAAGACAGATACTGATTGTGCCATGGCGACCTCTCAGAACATGAAGAAGGGTACACATAGTGGCAGGATCGCTAGAGGTGAGCCCCAGAGTGATTGGGATTGATTCGCATTCACAACAGGCATCCCTAAAGATAAAAGGGAGATTTTTCCTTTACCTACGGGAAAGACGACATCACACCATGCAAAAATTAGAGAGGAAGGAACTACGCAGCAAGGGGGGATAGTAGAAGTCCTGTCACCCCAACAATAGAAACCTTAGAGAAGTGGAAGACCAAGGAAGAACAAGGAATCTTGGGAAACTTGAATCTCATATGAGCCACATGCACGACCAATTGTTGAACAATTACTTATGCACACCGTCCTCCTGGATCCTTTGGAAAGTAACAACCAAGGAAGTGGGAGAAGAACGAGGAGGATGGATGCAAAAAGCTCAAATTATCAAGAGACATATTAGGAGCTGAAGCAAGCGAAGCTAGCAATCGCTGAGCTGTACCAAGAAAATAGGGAGTTGAGACAACAACCGGCGACAAAGATCACATAAACATTAGCAACACAAGTCGCGAAGGGAACGTGACGTGGCTTAAGAGATATCTCTAAGAGGCTCATAATATGATTGTATAGATGTGCGAAGCATAGTGGCTGTCAGAAGAAAGGTATTCCAAACACTCCAGAGAATGTGAAGTGGTCGAAGAGATAGCCCACACATCTCTCGCCAGCAAGGAGAAGAAACAAGATTATCCAAGTTCATTCCTGTGTTCGCAAACAAACAAAAAATATTGACAATTTTGAAGGAGACATCGCCCAAGACATTTTCCTTTTTAATAACGGTCACGATTTTCTACAACCACTTTCCATGCACACTTCCCACAAGAAATAAGTGCACGACAAAAAAGCAAAGTCATTACAATAGACAATGGGACTCTGACAGACACTTGTCCACCCAGATACCTGATCGACGATCGAATCCCCATGGAAGATTACAATGATCATGATGTATCTAGATGTACCTTTTGTCTATTTTTGGAAAACGTCATGCGAAGAGTTTTGTAATGCAGAATAGTCAGTTCCCTAGTTTGTAGAGATAACAGTTAGAAGAATAGGGTAGCCCAAGTGATGCGCTCGTTTATATATTTGATCTTTTCGATGTAAGCCGGGTTGGTTGGAAAATTTCGTATAGACAATAACTATTGCATGTGATTTGAGTTCAACCAAAACTTAATGAAAAAGTCATGTAGCTTTGATGAAAATATTCTAATTGTAGCAATTGGATGTATTGTGTCTGTTTCTTTTCGTACATGCTTCCTGTCATATTTATTCACATATTTTTCTATCTAATTCATAATGAATTTTTGAACCTGTGGATTCGCTGCACAACGCCCCTTGTTAATGCCATTTAGACAAAATGTTTTTCTTCTAAAAGTTAACTCTGAATTCATCTGCAACTGTTCTTTGAGTTACTTCCTATTTTTTCTCCCTGCCACACATTACAATTTTGCACTGAAGACTGTTTCTCTTTTAGCCTTATCCTCTCAAGTTCAGTCATCGAGTCATTTGTTTCTGTTGTTTTCCTTAAATAGAATCCATAGACCAAAGTCTTACTTTCTTGCACCAATATAACCAGAACCCATTATTTCAAAGGTGTTAAATCTAGCCACAGTTTTAAAGCCATATCCCGGGCAGAGACAGAGTCCCACGAGAGAGCCCTCTCTAGGTTTGAAAGGCTAGTTTCGAGCCTCAAAACTGGTTGAAACAGTTACCTCTGTCATTTGTTTATCAACTGAACATATTTACATAGTGCTAATATATCCTATCTTACATTCTCCTTATTGGCCAGTTATACCTGCAAAATTACCATTAGACATTCCCAATTTTGACAATCGATTAGGAGAAGACTCAAATAATCATGTCATGACATTTCATCTTTAGTGCTCATCCAACTCCTTGATGGATGAATCCATCCAATTACGTCTATTCCAACACACTATTACGAGTTCGATTACCAAATGGAACATCGAATTGCCAAGAGATTTATTCAATGATTTAAATACCTTATCCTTGGATTTCTTGACACATTACCAATTACCGATACGGTATGAGACAAGAAAAAAAAAATTAAGTTCATTTAAACAATCCTCTTCTACTCACATCTTGGATCATATTCATGAGTGGGGGAGGTGACGACGAATAATAAAAGTTCCTCTTCCTGATCAATTATTGGTTGAGTGGTTTACAAAATCACCCATCAGTCCTATAGCTCATGATGTCTCCATGGGGGGTGTTTTCACTAAAGAGTAGGCGATCAATCATGCTCAATACTTGGATCTCATTTATTCTGAAACATGCACGTTATATGATTTGATCCTTGATGCTTCTCGCCTGTCTACAAGTCCAACCCCAATGCTTCTAGTATCCTCTCATGATGTTGATGGTGTGATTGAAACTTTTCATGTTGAGTCTTAGCCAAAACAAGTCAATCATTCCATTCCCAAACCTACTACTACTAGTGTAAAAAATGATACTCCTCCAACTCCCTCTCTCGGTAAAACCTTTGAGGTCAATACGGTCGAGTCTATGACTATCGATAAATATCAAAATAAAAATAAAGGAAAGGGTAAGAATAAAGAGGATAAAACTAATAATCAACAACCAAATAAACCCAAAACTCAACATGATGATGATAAACAAAAGATAAAACCTAGTTATCCTTTCCTTATTTGTGGCGAGGACCATTATATGAAATATTATCCTAGACGTGTAGAAGTTACTAAGTTCCTCCAAGGAACCGGGACTCCTCCTACACCTGTCATTTTTTCACAACCCTTTCCTTCTCAATAGCAGGCCCAACTAGTTATTCATGACCAATTATCTCCCTCTAGCATCTCTTATGTACTTATGTGTATTGGTGACTCCAAGAAAAATGAAGTTGTAGTCGCTACTCGAACCAAAGATTATTCTCCTTCTAAAGAGAAAATCGATGATCCACCTCCTCCGTTGGATCAACCTCCTCCATCGGCTTCATATAATAATGGTCCTATTCATATTGAATGACCTAATACTGATTCAGTCATTCATCCATCTCCTAAGGGAGTCATTCATAAGTCGTCATTTAACCCACATTCACATGCTGCTCAAAACTACAGTATTGTAGAATATCTTGCATAAGCACCTTCTGCGATGTCGGCTTTGGAAGTCCTTCAAAGTTTCCCTACTCACCAGAAGGCACTGTTAAAGGATATTGGTGGAATTGATCCTACTGATACAAATTTGATAATATTTCACTTGGAAGATCACATTCCAAGACTCCCTCGTCAATTAACTTTTCAAATACAAGTAATTGTGGAAAATAAGAATATTTGTCAAACAATTGTTGATGAAGGAGCTTTGAATTGCATCATGTCCATCACTTGTTGGAAATCCATTGGTTCTCTTTTCCTTACTGAGTCACACAACATGTTAAAATATTTTAATGGTAAAGGGTTTAAGCCTTATGGTGTTCTTCCTGTGTTATCTATTGTGTTAGAAGGAAAAAAGGTTACTATTGAGGTTGAAGTGTTTGATGCACCGCTCGATTACAACCTTTTAATTGGTCGTATTTGGATCGATGTTATGTGAGAAGGTGTTTCTACTCTTTTTTGTGTGATATGTTTCCATCACCAAGGTAAAGTTGTTACAGTAGATCAATTCACCTTTTTTAGTTCTGATTCAAACACTAATAATGTTCCATTCATAGCCAAAACACCTCCTGGTTATGGGAATGTCGGTGTGGGTATTTTAAAATATTCATCATTAGTGGGTACTTTCCCCATTCCACCACCCGATGTTCCTCCTCCTCTTGTTGCTTCTATTAACATGATTTCTACCAGTGTTGGAGAAATCCCCGAGTCCTATGACCCGTGGATAATACCTAGCTTGGAAGAATCTCTTTGTTATGGTGACCAAATACAATTAAGTCTGGTGGAATTGGCCTATCAAGCTATCCAATAGACATATACTTCTCCCCATTCTCTCTTTGATATGTATCCTGATCCATTTCAAATGATATTTGTGATTGATGAAATGATCATGGAAGTTATGTCTATGGAAGACACACCTTGGGATGATGACCATCATCATTCCGTCCTCTTCCTTGAACCCAATACTATCGAGAGTTATCAACAGATTTTGAATCCGTCCACAGTTATTAATTCCCCCCCAGTTTCTGAACCAACACATGATGTTTTGTATGAAGGGAACTTGGGAAATATTTCACCCACCATCCCTATAAATATTTCAATTAAGCATGGAATAGTGGAAAATGTTCACATAGGTGCCTCATGTTCTTCTGATGAGATCGAAACTTACAATGTCCTTTTCCAAGAATTCTGTGACAATTTTGCATGGAGTTATGAAGAGATTCCTAGAATTGATCCAGATATCGTTGTACATGAAATTAAGACATACCCTGATGCTAAAACCATTCGACAATGAATCCACCTAGTTTATTCACGAAAAGATGCTGCAATCAAAATCGAATTTGAAAAACTTCTTAAAGTTGGTTTTGTCTACCCGTAGCATTGACTGATTGGGTTTCCAATCTTGTTACAGTCATGAAAAAACAAGGAACGATCCGTGTTTGTGTTGATTATAGGGATATAAGCAAGGATTTTCCTAAAGATAATTATCCAACCCCTTTCATTGACCAAATCATTGATGATTGCACCGGAAGCGAAATATTCTCTCTGATGGATGGATTTTTCGACTATAATCAAATCAATATTTACCCGTGGATCAACATAAGACCACTTTTATTTTCCATTGGGGTGCCTTCACATACTGTAAACTCCCTTTTGGTCTTAATAATGCTCATGCAACTTTTCAACTAGCTATGTCTTATGCCTTTCATGATATTAAGCATATTGTACAACCTTACCTTGATGATTTACCAACGCATTCCATGCATCGTCAAGATCACCTGGCACACTTATGAGTCATTTTCCTTCGATGTCGATATTACTGCATATGATTGAATCCACATAAATGTGTTTTTTGTGTGGAGTCTGGATGAATTCTAGGTTTTATTTTTTCCACGCATGGGATCAGGGTGGATCTGTTGAAGGTTGAAGCCATTATAAATTTTCCTCCTCCTACCTTATGCCAACTCCAAAGTTTGCAAGGGAAGGAAAAATTTCTATGACGATTCATTCCCAATTATGCCGAACTAAAAAAAGGTTTAACTTGACTTCTTAAGAAGGTTCATGATTTTGTGTGGGACGAAACTGTCAACAAAGCATTTGATTCTTTGAAACTTGCATTAACCCACACACCACTATTATTTCCCCTTGGTTATAGTCAAGATTATTTATTATATTTGGCTTCTTCATATCATACCATTTCCATGGTTTTATTCCAAGAGGATGATTCCCATGACGAACATGTCATTTACTATTTAATTTGGAGTCTTACGACCACTGGAATCAAATACATGCATGTGGAGAAATTGGTCTTGGTACCTGTTCAAGGTGTCCAACGTTTTCGTCACTATATCTTATTATGCAAAACCATGATTATTTATGATTGCAACCCTATGCAACATATTATTACATGACAATTTCTAGGGGGAAAATACTCCAAATGGATTGTGATTCTCCAGGATTTTGATTTGGAGTTTGAGAAGGCCAAGTCAAAGAAATCTTTGGTCTTTGTTGAGTTGATATGTGACCTTCCCTCCACTGATACAAAAAA
>ML869261.1:8654-20532 GCA_009831015.1 Picea engelmannii | reverse complement strand
CCAAGCATTCTTCCATGGCAATCTGGAACTAACACACAAGGTTTCTCCTAGAGGAGGTGTTAGTCATATCAGGCAAAGTATTTACCTCTATATTCTCACATGCTATCAAGTATAATACTTTACGACGATTGCTATCTCAACTATAGTCATCAGCTTTTCATGTGTACCTTTGAATCTTGATTAATCAAACCTGGAGTCTTGTCCTCAAGAGTGAGTGCTTGCTTTTCTTTCAGGTCTCCTTCACTCAAGTGATGAGTGCTTTCTTCAACCTATCTGCTGTACTAAGACAATGCGCTATCTTGATAGAAGGTTAGGTTAGGGGATAAGCTCTATGATCAACTTTTAATTCTTCTAATAGTTTGATCATAGCTTCAACATGCAACACTGATCAAGATAATTTCATAACAAATAGATGCATATTAGAATAATCGCATCATTCCTCTGAATGTGTTGGATCTTGAGATCCTTCTGGATCTATGGCAAGAGATCCCTTGTAATGTCCCGTTTTTCCTAGGCAGTCGGGATACCGTGATGGTTTATACAGTTTCCCGTAAACCATTAGACGGATGAGCTAGGGAAACGATACTGGTAAAGTCACTTTCGAATTATAAAGTGAAAACTTATGAAAAGTGAGTTTATTATTATTAAACCCCTCTTTGAGGGTATTTCTCTGCAATTAATAATTAAATGAATATTTTAATGGAGAAAATGACAAGTGAATGAATAAAAGGATGATTGAAGGGGAAAAAGGTATTATCGACTATTCATTTTTGAAAATTGAATTTTGGAGAAGAGCTCGGTGATCAAATGAGGGTTTCAGCTGGAAATCCCTTCGGCACCTTGGATTCGGCAGTGAAACTATCTGCCCTAGCCGTGGAATCTCAGATTTGGCAATGAAACTATCTGCCCAAGCCGAGGAATTGGAGAAGCCATTCAGGCTTTTCATTTGCAGGTAATCGGCATCGTGATCTAAGGAGATTGTTTGAGGAGAATTCATTATCAGTTTGGAAGAGAGAGAGGGCATTTTCCCCTTTGGCGCGTGTGAAGAAGATGGGCGTTTTCCCTTGAGCTGGATGCATCCAATATTTTGCTGTTGTGTGTGATCTGCTGGGGGCCGAGTCTGCATTTTCCCAAGTCGTGCACCCCTTGCTGGGCGATTGGGATGGGTTTGTGATGCATGTTGGTCGTCTCTCCTGTAGCTGCGTGCTTTCACCTTGCTGGCTGTGCCTCTTCCCTCTTGTAGATGCGTGTTCCATTGTGGGGTTCGTGTGGAATGACAAAAAGGTGGCTGCTGTGGGCGACCTCCCTTAGAAGGTTGTTCGCTACAGGAAGAGAGGATTATCATCAAGCTTGAAGCTGCCACAACACTCCATCGAACAGCAGCACAGCAAACTCATAAATCGACTTCTTTTCTCAATGCGTGGGAGCAATTTTGGGCAGTTCTCCTGGCTGTATGTAATCTGTGGTTTCCAAGTTTCATTCCACGGTCTTTCTCTGCAATTATGAGAGGTATTTCCACCTCCATTGGACTGATATTGATTTAGCAATTTTATTCAAATAAAGACAGCCAAGATTTAATGAATTTGTGTCCATTAAGATGTGAATGTTGGTCATTATTTTTATGGGTTTGGTTCTATATTAAAATACGATCATTGGCACTTCATTGGGGAGGTATAAGGGGTTAGAAAACCCATTAATCAGCAAATAAAACTCAGGGACAACCTGCTGTCCTACCAATTTTCACCTACAGCCATAAATACAGTCGCATGCAAACTGTTTGACGAAAGTCCAACATCAAACAAGAAGAGTTTTCCCAACTTTTTCAACAAAGAATATTGCAGTGGTATCAGAGCATGTTCTTGGCCAGCTGTGGGCGACATTGATGTCTAAGGAAGGGCTGCAGAACATCACTTATAGGTGCAGGAGGTACAGAAGCATAGAGGGAAGAGAAGAAGAGATGGAGGGTACTCCAAGGGAAAATGCAAATCTGCCAGAGGACAGAGAGGATGGTTTGTTCAGAGGACTTATGAAAGCCTTACAGGATATTGCAGAGGGCCAAAGAGAGACCCGAGAGTTCATGGGCAGAATCACAGGTTATGCTCTAGGGAGCAAGCATGGTGAAGAAAGGGGGGAGAGCAGCAAAAGAGGGCAGATGGAAGATGGGGAAAACACGCACAGACCTCATGGTGAGGTGATCGCTTCCAGGACCAACCCTCAGAACCGCCCTCACGACTATAGTGAGATTCCTAGATCGACCATGCCAAAGTTCTTAGGACCACCGGAGACAGGTACAGGAGGGCAGGTAGAGCAGGACAAGCCCTTAGCAGCTTATTTCCAGGAGTATAAGGCCATGGATCCAGATTTGCGAGAAGCTATGACTTTTGCTGAGTTTTGTAGCTTCAAGGGGAGAAACAGGCCGAGGTTCTTCAACAGGGGTCCCACGCAGAGCTACGAGTTACAGTGCACAGTGGGCAAGCTCACTTTGCCATACTTCGATGGGACGTCGAAGTGCACTGCATGAGCTTGGGTACAGAAGCTCGACACCTACTTCCAGCTGAACCCCATGGCAGAGACCGATGCCATTAAGTTGGCGACATTGCACTTGGAGGGTGAGGCACAGGACTGGTGGTACCACGGGATGACCACTCTAGGTCATGCCCATATTGTCACCTATGCTGAGTTCACAGGTAGACTAGTGCACCGATTTGACAGATGAGATCCTGAGATGTCTTTTAGAGACTTAGCATAGTTGAAACAGACTGGGTCGGTAGATGCGTATATATCAGATTTCCAAAGGATATCAATGATGGTCACAGATATCTCCGAGGCCTGTTTGGTGATGTTGTTCATAGAGGGGCTAACCGAGCCACTTCGAGGATGGGTGAAGGATTACAAGCCTACTTCACTACAGGATGCAGTTACCAGGGCTAGGGACTTACAGGAGTCCGTACCTAAGCCCAAGTTCACCCCGAGACTGAACTTCCCCACGAAGTTCGATGACAGGACACCACCACAGAGGGATGGCACAAGACAGTAGAAGAGAGACTGGGCAGGACAGCCACAGAGGGATTGGACAAGCAAGAACAGGATGGATGATGTTACCAGACAGGATCTGAGGAGGAGAAAGTTGTGCTTCAGTTGCCAGGAACCATGGGTACCAGGTCATAGGTGTGCAGGCAAGGCTAAGGCGCACTACATAGAGGTGTTTTCTGATAGCGGGGATGATGAGGAAGAAGAGGAACAAGGACAGAAGGAGGGTTTGTGGACAGTGGAGGCAGAGCAGGCATCGATGGAAACATGAGGGGTTATAGCATCACTCTCCGGTATACCCAGATTTCACACCTTCAGGATGAGGGGAGGAGTGTAGGGACATCGAGTGACAGTTTTGGTCGATGGTGGGGCATCCCACAATTTTATAGACTCTTCGTTAGTGGAACGAAAGAGCATTGCCTCTAAGTCTTTTGAGGGTTTCTCGGTGGTCATACCGGGGGAGAACACACTAGACTGCACCAGGTACGTTCCACAGATGACATTGAACCTGGGAAACTACATGCTCACCGATGACTTCTACGTGGTAAAGATACCTGACACCAATGTGGTGCTTGGGGTTTAGTGACTATACTCCCTAGGGAGGTACTCCACTAACTACCAGACTATGGAGATGGAGTTCCAGGGTCAGGACGACAAGAGTGTGGTTCTGTTGGGCATGAATACGTATCCTCCTAAAGTCGTAACCGTGAAGAAGATGGAGGCAGTGATGAGACGGGATGACATTGCACGGGTCGCGGAGTTTCATATTTCAGTATAGAGGTCCAAGGGTGGGGAGCCCAATTGTCCGAGAGGGATACATGACCTATTTCGGGTGTTTCGAGAGCATAATGTCTTTGGTAATGTACCTCCAGGTAGGCCTCCTGACAGGGGATTTGAGTACATCAGTGAGTTGGAGGAGGGTATTGGAGCAGTGATCACCACTCCACATAGGCACCCCAGGGCCTATAGAGACGAGTTAGAGGATCTTCTTCAGAAGTGCGGAGTTCGTCAGGGGAATGAGGGGGAGCACACGCATTCAACCGGATCATTACAGCCTTTACCCATTCACAATCAGGGGTGGGAAGGCATCCCCAGGGATTTCATCACCAGGTTACTGAAGATGCAAGGGAAAGATTACATCTATGTCAAGGTGGATCGACTCACCAAGTTTGCCCACTTCTCCACCATTCCTTTAGACTACTCAACAGCGCAGGTGATCGAGTTATCTTTTAGGGAGATGTTCCGTTTGCATGGGTGGCCTAAAGCCATCGACAGTGGCAGGGACAACAGATTCACGGGAAACTTCGGGCAGGCGTTTTCTAGGTTGATATGTACCAAGCTGACCTCGAGTACTAGTTACCACCCACCGATCGGCGGACATATTGAGTTTGGGAACACTTGGGTGGAAGGGTATTTGTGGAACTTCATCGCAGGACAGCAGAGTGCTTGGGTGATATGGTTACATCTTGGGGAGTATTGTTATCCCACCACCTTTCACATGTCTGTCGGTATGACCCCTTTTCGAGCGCTATACGGCTATGAGGTCTTGATCATTGCAGACATAACATGCGGCGACTGTAGAGTTCCTCAGGTCCGAGGTTGGTTACAGGACAGCCAGGACATCCTTAGAGAACTGAAGGAGAACCGGAGGGCGGCCCAGAGTCAGCGAAAGATGTATGGGAACATGTACAGGATGGAGGGCACTTTTGAGGAGGTTGTTTCACAGGAGTTACCCCATTGGGATGATGAGGGGTGGGGGGCCACAAGCCCCGAAGAGATCCTGCAGGTTCGAGGGTGGAAATTCCATGATAAGGCAGTCAGGGAGTACTTGGTAAAATGGCGGGGTCTACCTGTGGAGGATGCTACTTGGGAAAACAAACAGGTGTTGCAGTTTTCGGGTTTGAAGTTGCTTGAGGACAAGCAAATTTGGGTAGGGAGGACTGTAATGTCCCGTTTTTCTTAGGCAGTCGGGATACCGTGATGGTTTATACAGTTTCCCGTAAACCATTAGACGGATGAGCTAGGGAAACGATACTGGTAAAGTCACTTTCGAATTATAAAGTGAAAACTTAGGAAAAGTGAGTTTATTATTATTAAACCCCTCTTTGAGGGTATTTCTCTCCAATTAATAATTAAATGAATATTTTAATGGAAAAAAGGACAAGTGAATGAATAAAAGGACGATTGAAGGGGAAAAAGGTATTATCGACTATTCATTTTTGAACACTGAATTTTGGAGAAGAGCTCGGTGAGCAAACAAGGGTTTCAGCTGGAAACCCCTTCGGCACCTCGGATTCGGCAGTGAAACTATCTGCCCTAGCCGTGGAATCTCGGATTCGGCAGTGAAACTATCTGCCCAAGCCGAGGAATTGGAGAAGCCATTCAGGCTTTTCATTTGCAGGTAATCGGCATCGTGATCTAAGGAGATTGTTTGAGGAGAATTCATTATCAGTTTGGAAGAGAGAGAGGGCATTTTCCCCTTTGGCGCGTGTGAAGAAGATGGGCGTTTTCCCTTGAGCTGGATGCATCCAATATTTTGCTGTTGTGTGTGATCTGCTGGGGGCCGAGTCTGCATTTTCCCAAGTCGTGCACCCCTTGCTGGGCGATTGGGATGGGTTTGTGATGCATGTTGGTCGTCTCTCCTGTAGCTGCGTGCTTTCACCTTGCTGGCTGTGCCTCTTCCCTCTTGTAGATGCGTGTTCCATTGTGGGGTTCGTGTGGAATGACAAAAAGGTGGCTGCTGTGGGCGACCTCCCTTAGAAGGTTGTTCGCTACAGGAAGAGAGGATTATCATCAAGCTTGAAGCTGCCACAACACTCCATCGAACAGCAGCACAGCAAACTCATAAATCGACTTCTTTTCTCAATGCGTGGGAGCAATTTTGGGCAGTTCTCCTGGCTGTATGTAATCTGTGGTTTCCAAGTTTCATTCCACGGTCTTTCTCTGCAATTATGAGAGGTATTTCCACCTCCATTGGACTGATATTGATTTAGCAATTTTATTCAAATAAAGACAGCCAAGATTTAATGAATTTGTGTCCATTAAGATGTGAATGTTGGTCATTATTTTTATGGGTTTGGTTCTATATTAAAATACGATCATTGGCACTTCATTGGGGAGGTATAAGGGGTTAGAAAACCCATTAATCAGCAAATAAAACTCAGGGACAGCCTGCTGTCCTACCAATTTTCACCTACAGCCATAAATACAGTCGCATGCAAACTGTTTGACGAAAGTCCAACATTTAACAAGAAGAGTTTTCCCAACTTTTTCAACAAAGAATATTGCATCCCTTCTCCTACAAATACCCTTTAGGGTTTAACCATTAAACATATGTGAGTACATACCTCGGATAGCATTTGCAAGTAGTGGCTCCATCTGGTAGCAGCGGTAATCATTACGAAAAAATTCAAGGGTGATTGCAACTGGTTCTACGGCTGCAATTGCAACTGGTACTGTAACTGCAACTGGTTCTGAGACTGTAACTGCAACTGCAACTTAGGGTTTTATGAGCAAACCCTAATTTTTCAAACTTTGAATTTTGAAAATCTGATCCAGGGGATAGATGCGTTGAGTTGAGGCGAGTTAGCTGGTGCAGTCAGAATTTCGAAAATCCAACTTTTACTCCTTCAAATCTGATCTGCGGATTTCTGGACTGGTGCTTCTGGTTTTCTAGTACTTCTGGTACTCTGGTTTTCTGGTTTTCTGGTACTTTGTGAAACTAGGGTTTCACTTTCCAGGAGATCTAGCCACTGAAAAAGTGCGCTGAAGGTGCCAAAATGATCCTTGGGGGAGGACGCAACATTCTAGGTGGTTTTGGGGCTAAAAAGCTTCACCAATAAAAAGCCCTAATTTTCATGTCCAATAACAGTGACGTTTTTCTCTTGCAAAATATGCTTCCTTCAGGTTGGCTCTGATACCATGTTAATGTTTTATGCCATTATTATAGTTATTTGCATTTCAATAGATAAGAGCAACATAAGAACAAGATCATTGAGAAATACACATTCACAAGAGACACATCATTTATCCTGGGAAACCCTCTAGGGGAAGAAAACCCAACAAAAACTTCCTTATCATAAATTGCCAATACAATGTTCAAGAGATAACTCAAACCAATACAGATAGTCCTCTCCAAAAGATGTGCCACTCTTCTTCTCTTTCAAACTAGTAAATTGTAGCTTGCCTCTTAAGAATGAGCAAGTGAGTTGTGTGTTAAAGTGAGGCGCTATCCTCTCTATATATACAAGACTGGCACGTGTGAAGGGTCTTCACTGGCAGGGCCGACCTCTCGCTCTGGGTGGGTAAACCCACCTTTAATTTATTTCTGGGTCTCAATGATAACTGCTGGGGCCGACTTCTTATTCTGCCTATTACAATTGTCCATTGACCAATCCGCAAAAAGGGATTTTGTCCTAATACAATTACCGACATGATTAATCCACAATGGGGGTTAATCCTATGAATAAAACAATAATAATAAGAAGAATACTCTTTGTAGTTACATTATTTCGACAAATGGGACCCGGGAAACTTCACAGCTTTGCACATGAGTAAAATCCCGGGATACCCTCGACAAATGCCCTCAAAGTACGAAAAGTGGCTCCCTAGATTCACTGGTAGTGATGGGGAAAGACCCGATTATCACATGAGCAATTTTTGGGCTTTCTTTCAACTCCACCCTATCAGTGATGATGCTGAAGATTTGGTAATGAAACTTTTCTCTGCCACTCTGCATGGAAATGCTAGGAAATGGTATGATAATCTCCCGGCCGCTTGCATCACGTCTATGGACCAGTTAGAATAAACCTTTCTCATGAGTTGGGGTATGAAATTGGAAGATATCCAAATATTACCTAAAGGACTCGAATACATAAGACAAACTGAGGATGAGACTGTCAGGGCTTTCGAGGGCAGGTTTCAGATATTGCTATACTAGATTCCTAGAAGCCATTACCCTGAAGACAAGTACCTCGTGTATCTTTATACCAATGCAACTTTTGGTGCATTTGGGTTTCCTCCTCAACAAGAAGGGTCCAAAAACACTTAAAGAAGCTTATAACATGGCTATAGAAATTGAGGCAAATATCTCCTTGTTCAAGGAAGGACATCCCTTTACCCCAGATGCTTTTAGTTTGGAGAGATTATTTTCCCTTGAGATCTTTACTGAAAATTCACAAGAAAGAAGGGAACAAGTCATCAACCAGCAGGATGAAGACATGGTTGAGGAGTTGGAACCTAAGCAAAATGATGAAGCATCACCCTGTGCTGCTCCCTCTGACGAAGCCATTCACGAGCCTTTTCCCCCTGTACAAGAAGAAGAGAATGAGGTTAGTCACTTTCCTTTTCAAGATGTTGATAATCCCTTGTTTTATGATTCAAAGAAGGAGGAAGAAATGGAATCCTAGGGCAAGGTAGATCTTCATTGTTGTACATTTGAATATGTAGGGGCAATTTATGAGGATGAAACAATGATGCATGTTGAAAACACCCAAGTCCTTGAAGTTCTTGCACAAGAAGAAACAAACGCAGAAAGTTACCCTCCTCTCCAAAATTTTGATGATTCTTTGCCTTATGATTTGGGAAATGAGGAGGAGATGGATGAGACCTTAAATGTTTTGAATCCTCCATGTTACGATACAACTATTGATGAGTTCATACATGTTGGAAAACGTAAGTGGGATGTAGTTGGTTAGTTGGTTATGGCACGGACTCCATTTATGACATTGAGAGGCATTTCCAAGTGTTTCCTTTACAGTTATCACAACAAGTTACTGTTTATTTTGACCAGTGGCAACAAGAAGATGATATAATTACCGATATTTTCCAAACACCCAAGGTTGACCTAGTCCCTTATTTTTCTGATACGTTTCGGTCATACCTTGAGGTTTTTAATGAATACTCCTCTGAGCACTTGGATTTATTCCATGAAGAAGATTGTAAACCACCGTTGTGCTCAGATCTTTATAGGAGTAAGGACATCATTCGCCCAAAGAAGGATCCTTGTGACAAATTTCTCCAACCACCTCCGATTACTTTACTTTGTTGTGTCTCTACGGGTGTAGTTGGGAGATATGTCTTTTGTATCGAGTTTCCTCTGGGGCAAACCCTAGAATCCAAGGGTTGGTTGAATATTTCAATAATAAGCCTGTCATCTCAGTTTTTCAACTTTCCCTTAAGAGTTTGCCAGTCATCTACTAGATCCTTGTCAATCCCTTCCCAGGCTTCAAATTATGAGAACGTCCTAGGTAGCCAGCTTGCAGACTTTTTGAGTCAGTTTTCTGATCCTTTGAGTTTTCACAATCCCTTCCTGAAATGGATTGAGCACTTTCCTCAGAGAATGATTTGGCATGATTTTATCCCTCCCACCCGCCTCCATGAGTTAGACTTTATTATTTCTGACGATACGATACATTCTCTAACCCATGTCATTTTTGTGCTTGACTTATCACTATTTTGGTTTATGATGAAGCACAAAGGCGGGTATTATGGGACATTGCTAGATTGGTTTCACTGGTCGTTTGACTACACCTAACATCCAACCAATAGGTAAGTACAAGTAGGTAGGAATTTGCTTTCATTGTATATATCACTTGCATTTCATGCTAGAATAGTTTTCTTTTACATTTGTACATATGCTTGTTTATATATATATATATATGAGTTGGGGGTGATATCACCACCCCAAATGATTGCTAATAGCTTTATGATTGAGATCAAGCAGGTTACAGGTTATGCCAAAGATGTTGAGGTTCTCATGCACTCTACGGTGAGCACATGTCCCCGAGCTAGAGCCAGATGTTATCCCCCACTTTAGGGATAACTAAGGAGATTATTTCTCGAGGCCCACAGGTCCTAGACATGGAGTATTGAGAGCCAGATCGACTTGAGCATGGCCCTGGAGGGCCCATATTTTCTTTTCTTTAGCGCATCCACTTTGTCAGCAACAACAACATCCATCACCTCGGCCTGGTCCTGTAGCAGAAGTGGATCTTGCTCCATGAGGTAATGAGTTCAGGTATCATGGTATGTGTCACTCTGATCCTCGAAACCTTTGAATATGTGCATTCAATTCCTTTTGTTTCTAACGGGTTCTTGGATCTTATGCTTATCCACTTGACCATATCTGAGGGGAATGACAGGATGCCCTAGTAAGCTTGGCCCATAGGTTTTGATTTGCCACTGGGGGAATTCATGAGAAGCTATCGTCCACTCCAATCATACTTACCACTTTCTATCTTTCTCCCACTCATCCATCCCATTACATTGGTTCGGGCATTGGCTTGGCCAAATATTTAAGGG
Organism: Picea engelmannii; assembly: GCA_009831015.1. Taxonomy (NCBI): domain Eukaryota; kingdom Viridiplantae; phylum Streptophyta; class Pinopsida; order Pinales; family Pinaceae; genus Picea; species Picea engelmannii. Next base: position 10,200 of record ML869261.1, on the reverse strand, counting down.
TTGTACCTTACCTTGTGAGAAGAAGGGGCTAAAGGCCCAGAGGGTAAAAGCAGCTAGCAGAAGATAGAAGCCAAAGAATGAAACCTCGAGATGCTTCACCCAGGGATCCCCGAGAAAGCAGTAAAAGGCTTCTCAGCAAGAAACATAGGGACCCATAAAAAATAACAAAACAAGACCTAGTCAGAGGATAGGGGGTCTCACCACGAGCCAGTCTATTAGGTCCATGGGAATCTAGCGGTATGACACTACTAACAGATGGTTACCACACCAAGGTAGTGGCTCTTGGTGGCATATCCAAGAGAAAGGGGGTCTCATCATGAGCCATCCTTCTCATTTCCGTGAAAGTGCTTGTGGGTAACATTGTCACCACTGGTCACCACGCCAGGGCAGTGTCCCCTGATTAGCGTCTTGAAACAAAAAGAAATAAAAGAATAAAGATAAAAGGCATGAATGGGCTTGGAAACATTTTCATCCATGACAGGTGCAGCTCACCCTCTACAGAGGCACCCACATGTAAGCCATGCATTTCCCTGCTATCACTGCACCCCTTGTCTAGACACCCTTATCCACATCATCCACTCACATGGATTGGATTTGATTTCTCCTGAAAACATCCCACATCCAGTGAGCATTAGCCCAATAGGACGCCCTGTCACTTCCTCCAAACTTGGCTTGCAGATTAGTATAATGTCTTTGAGAACTTGATTGGGTAAAAGGGGTTTTATGCACATGTTTAATAAAGTTGATGATTAGATGTGATTGACAATGTTATGATCCTTGTGACTTATGAGCCCATGGAGGGCGTATCTGTTGATGTGCAAGATCATACTTGATGGACAAGTACACATGAGGAGATGATTAGTTCGGACCTCCATGGGGCTGAAAGCCCATTAGATGGATGCTAAGACCCCAATAGGGGGCAGAGACAGATCAGAGGGTTTGCACCGGAGAGGAGGACGTTCCACCAGAGGCAGCTTAGCATGCCTGTACCCAGTGGGGGTTATGCCTTTCCCACCAGGACGTTTGCCTTGGAAGGCCCTTGACATCACCCAGGATATTCATGACATCATCTAGTGCTTGTGGACGTTTTGAGAGGCAGTTGTGGCAGTTCCCGGAGGGCCAAGGAGGCCTAAATTTTTGCTCCAGGAGGCCAACGTTGCCCTAGAAAGGGCTAACGTCACCCTAAAAGGGCATGATGTCCTCTTTTTTGCTTGATTATGACATTTAATGCAAAATGGTATTATTATGTATTTTTGGCCATGTCGGCCTTTTGTGACTGTTATCCCCGTTTTCTAGGGATAACTAGGAGATCATGTCTCGAGGCCCACAGATCCTAGGCATGGAGTACCGAGAGCAGGATTGACCTGAGCATGGCCCTGGAGGGCACATCCTTCTTCTTCTTCGCCAGACTTGTCTTGTTAGCAGCAACAGCTTCCATCACCATCGGCTTGGACTTGCATCAGAGAAGACTCTTGCTCCATGAGGTAATTGGTCCAAGGTATCATGGTATGTGTCATGTTTGATCGTTATAACTTTCTTATATATG
>ML869254.1:9753-20533 GCA_009831015.1 Picea engelmannii | reverse complement strand
TATTCTTTTCTCTTCTCTCTCATTCTCTAGTCTAGCTACTCTCTCTTTGAGCAAGGATAGTCATTGTATCGGTTGTGGACTTGTCTATAGTGGCACAATCAACACTTTGGCAAGCCTATAATAAAGAAGTGTTGTGTTTTTGATGAACTTTCCTTCTTGTTGGTATCTTGCTTTATTCTTGCAATTAGATTAGTAGTTCATACCATTTATTGTGATATTAAGCTATCTTTTAAGTGGTTTTCTTTCTTGCTTCTTCTATCTCTCTTGTGCTAACACTGCATAATCCCTCCAAGCAATGTAAAATCATCTTTTCCTAACGCTTTGATAGTGTGTTTACACGCTGTCCAAAGCCCTTTTTGCTGCTGTTTTTTTTGTTTATTGCAGAAAATCAGCTTACAAATCAACAGCCGGTACCTAGGGACTCCCCCTCGAGGTTGGCATGCACCAGCCCAAACGGAGAGGGGTCTTGCCTGTGACAATTTGGGGCATTTCTCCTTGAATTAGCAGCTTCTTCATCGCTGTTTTTTTTGTTATATCAACTCAATTGGAGGGTGAAAAAGTGTGCTAACAGGCGACCACCCTTGCTATAAATAGAAATTGCTAAAAATAGGGGTCTGACCCTAAAAAATAGGAAACTGCCAAATATGTCCAGGATGACTAGGAAACCACCGCCATGTGTCAAATGTCTAAAAATAAACATTGCTAAAAATAGAATCTCGCCGCATGTCAATGATATCATACTCATGGGATTCGATTTTCCGTAAGGATTCCAAATATGTGCTCATAATTGACATGTGAGCCCCGATGCTCCACTTGCTAAAAATAGAAACATTGACAAGTCACCCTGGAAAAGGTCCAATAGAATCATAATGTCTCAAGGATCAATACTGTACACTCAAAATCCTGATCTGAGGCCTGGAGCTCAACCTACTAAAAATACAAAGTACCTACATGATCTCTGGAAAAAGTGTCATCGGGCTTAGAATCATGCGAGAACCAATACTATATGCTCAAAACTGTGATATGAGTCTCTGGTCATTACCTCCTAAAAGTAGGGCACTTGCTAAAAATAACAATCTCTCTCCAAGCCATGTGAAACTGTGCTAGCTCTATCTCTGAAACAAAAACAACCACATACTAGTCTTGTACTGGTCTTCGATGGAAACCAACCTCTGGCTCACACAAGTGCTAACTTTGGGAAAATCTTTGAATGCCAGCCCAAATGGTCTATGCTGGTTCTTAACCCTCTAGATCTACAAGGGAGAAAAATTCAGGGGTTAACAAGTAGTAAGTTGCCAAAAGTCTTCTAATACTCCTTTTTGTTTAATAAATTTTAACTTTGCAATGATTTAATTTATAATTTATAATGATGCATACTTTTTAATGCTTGATTTTTTTGATTGAATACGATCATATGATTTGATACTTATTTGGGATATATTTCAATGTTTAGCTATATGCTTATTTTGTTTCTTGGTTCATGTGATTGCATGTTTTTTATTTTTATACATGTGGTTCACGACACTGGATATCAATGCTCGCTATGTCCACGGAAAACCTCCCTGAAATCTGCGAGAGAACTTGGGGTGGCCGAGCATTTTCGGAGTATTGGGGACTCAACAACAAGAGCATCTTATAGACCCATTAAAGGGCACAACATGTCACTCCAAGGATTTGAACCTGGGTAGGTTCAAATCCTTGGAGTGCATGAAGTAGGTTTCTTTTTTTTCTTTTTCCAAGGAAAACTTCATAGGGAAGCCCCTAGGCACTTCCTTGCATTTCATGGATGGGACCTAGTGTAAACATGTCGACTCTGATTACGTCACTTGACCTCGTAGGGACATTGAGTGTGGCACACAACAGAGGCAGCCAACCCAGGGGATCGACCCCAAGACCTCTTGCATGAAGCTGAAAGCACTCAAACCCCTCAAACTAGCCTACCGGACTTAAAGCAGGTTTCTTCTATTGATTGGTAGTTGGCATTTGCCAATTAATGCTTAAGAGATTCATTCACAGACCCTTCTCATGTTGACATGCAATTGGGCCTCAATTGTACATTGCATCTAGTTGCGATAGAGCAGGTTCAGTCATCATGTGAGATTGGTTGATCACAACACTTTCTTTTGTATGATACCCAATGTCTTTTGATCAGTACTTGTGGAAAATATCCTATTTTGTCAATTTAATTATCCTAACATTATTGTAGATTGGAAATGAAAACTGCTTTTGTTTCAAGGATTAACTTATAGCAATTTGTTAACAAATATATATATATATATATATATATATATATGTACTTTCAGTGCTGCAAGTTCTTCTGTAGTCATTTTGATAATACAAATTTCCCAGTTGTATTATCAAAATGACTACAGAAGAACTTGCAGCACTGAAAGTACATATTTAATATCTATCTGATTCACTATGAGCAGGTCTGTCCTATATATATATATATATTAACAACAACTGGGAAATTTGTATTATCAAAATGACTACAGAAGAACTTGCAGCACTGAAAGTACATATTTAATATCTATCTGATTCACTATGAGCAGGTCTGTCCAAGAAATTACACATAGTTTTCTAACATCTTTTGACAAAATTTTCTAAAAGTATCTACTACTATAGATTCTGTAAAATACTCCTAGAATACTGACTACTCTAAAGAACATAAACTAAAGGAAAGAGTGATGACTTGCAACTTCATCAAGTTTGTCACTCTTGCTAGTTGGATCTTGTTCTGTGATGTCCATAGCTTTGATCATTTGCACTATTGTGTTTTCTTCCCCATTATTCCCTTCCACTGTGACCCTTTGATTTGATGCCATTGAAAGGGTTTCTTTGTTCATTGTTTCTACCATATGCTTGAGTTGATTGCATTCTGTCTCCAAGAGAGCCAATTGCTGCTTTACCTGCAAGAGTGTATTCATGATTTCTGTAAATTGAGTCATACATTGTTGCTCAATGTCCCTGAATTTTGAAACCAGAGAAAAGATTGAGGTCCTGTTTCCCTGGGTTATCTCCTCGTGAGTCCTTAAAATCCTTCTAAATTCCATGAAGTCTCGGGGATCCTTTATGAGGACATAGGCTGACACTGACCCGCCCTCAAAACTATGTCTTGTGGCTGCAGGGGAACTCAAATTCTAATTTTCTAAAACTGTTCCAAATTCCCAATGTCCCCCTGTTGTTGCTACATAAATTATTTCCTTTGCCACTGAAGAAAATATTGAGAACTGAAAGTGGAGGCAAAGAAAGGCACCTCTGAGATGGCACAGTGAATACGCGAGAGGAATTCCTGAGGGCAGGGGTGAGGATAAAAACTGAGAATGCCTACAGGCAACAGGGTGCTTGATAATTCTAAAACTGGCCCAACAACCCACATGCAGCGATGGTGTAAAATGGGAAATGAGACCCGGGAAATCTAAAGCAGAAAATGCTAAATGCCAAACCAAACCAGAAAAGGAGGGACTGAGAAAAGACTTGAAAAGAAATCTGTTGGCCACAGGAAATTCAGAAAAGGAACAGAGGAGTCCAGACCCCTTCCACTTGAAAGAGTTGTAATTGTGTGATATCCCACCTGTATTGAGGCAAATTAAAGCCATGACTTCAATACCAAGAGCTTCTGTAGCTTGGAGAGCTTCTGTGCCTGAAAGAGTGTAGAGTCTCTTCATGATTAATGAAAGGCCTTGACGATGATACTTGCACATGTTTAACACTTGATGGATGGTTAACTTCGTACTTGACATTAAATCAAAAGCTTAATGTATATAATGGGTGGTTTGAAGTCCATTGACCCATAGAACCCCCAATTTTAACCTGATTGCCTCATTTGCCATTGCATCTTCCTGTTTGTTATTGTTGCAGAGAACTTGGAAGTATGAAATTTCTCGGATCTTTGAGGCTTTATGATGCGCTCTGGAAAAGATAGAGTTGAGCCTATGGTCTGCTTGAGATTGATTATTCATGGCTCTGACAACTGTAGTGGAATCCCCAATTACAATTAGTCGTGAAATATTCCTTTCCACTGCAAGTTTGAGCCCCTGAAGCAGCGAGTAAGCTTCTGCCTGGTAATTTGTAAGAACTCCCAACCCCCAAGCATAAGACAATTTGAATGTTCCTCCAGGATCGAAAAGGACCCCCCTCACTCCTGCCACCCCTAATTTGTTAACAAATAATTACAAGCTCATTCCACCTGCAATAGAATGGTAATGCTATTTATGGATTCTAGCTGATATAAAATTAGGGATTTACTATTAATCATATTAAATGAAACCAATTGTATGCAACTCTAGCTAGCTGGATATATGTATTGTAGAATCTAGACCTTATTTATAAGTCTAGTTGAAGAACTATAGTTAAAATTTTCTAAAATTATCACATGATAGGATAGTGGGAGTTCATTTGGATATGTTTTCTTGATGGAGATTTAGGAAATTTAATGTTTGAACCGTTGTCACTTTATTCTCAAATGCCTGAACTAGAGTTTGGCGATTGCTATAATGCTTCAGAGGTTTATAAGGCAAAAGTGCTTTCTTGGTCCTTATTTGTATGTTGTTGTAGCAAATGCTTTAGGATATCTTTATAGGATACTTAGTTACAAGGGTGGACTAGGGACATTTCCCTTCCTGAAGGTGGACACGTGCTAAAATAACAGTTTGTAGGTGATTCTACTCTCATTGTGGAAGTCACTAAAGACTTTGTAGAGGAAGTGATAGTGTCTTGACATTTTTGCTAGACCAATAGGTGCAATAGTTAGCAAGGAAAAGACATGGATCCTTATCATTGTTCATGTGGATTTCTAGATTGTTTGTGAAGAAGTGAAATCTTATACAATCTAGATTGATTGTCGGGTACTTAAGGCATTCCTTTTGGTACAATTAAAATTTAAAATGACTCTAGTAGACTTGTCGAAATGGGCGGTGAATGGATTCGAGAACAAATTATAGAAATGGTACACTTTAGGATAACCCGCTCGTTGGGAGAATCACTATAGCTGCAAGAATTTTGGAGGAAATATTATTTGTTCTTGTCTTTTACCCTTTGTAGTGGGTTATTTGAAATTGGAGATCTTGCTTAGAAGATTCCTTTAGGGAGAAGTAGGGAGGAGCTAGGTCTCCTAGGATTCAAGGGTCAAAGATCCTCGAAAGGATTTGGTAAGTGTGGTAGATAATTTCCAGTATGCATTGGGAGTGGTGGCCCAAGGAGTGGTTGGGATCAGAGGGTTAGTTTCATTTGGACTTTCTACTTTGATAAAGGTCAGATTGGTTTGCTTCCTTGATTTGCAAGAAATAAGCTAGCTAAGAGGGTTTTTCACACTTCGGAAGACTTGTGGGATAAGGAGTTTTTGGAGATCCATTGGATTGGAGTATGGTTAATTGTTCCCAAAGGTTGCCAATCATTGACAAACAAGCCTATCTAGATCTATGGAAGGTTCTTTCAGAGTCTAGTCTTTTCAAGATGACCTTTGATGCTAGTGGCCCAATTTGAAGGGATTAGAAATGATCTTATAATAAACTATTCATGGTTGGTCTAATTTTGCGGGATTGGAAATAGTATTATGATTAACCATTCATGGATTATAAGACTGAAGTGTTGTAAGAAAAAGTCAGGCCAAAACCTGTCGAAAATCAGATCATGGTAAAGCAGATTTTGTACTCTAAAACTAACCTAAAACCTATAGATCGTAAGTGCTGACAGCCATTTATGGATTGGAAATGGTATTATGATAAACAATTTATGGATTATAAGACTTAAGTGTTCTAAGAAAAAGTCAGGCCAAAGCCTGTCAAAAATTAGATCATGGTGAGCAGATTTTGTACTCTAAAACTAACCTAAAACCTGTAGATCATTGTTAAATTTCAGAACCCAGCGCCCGACTAATAATCCCAAATGAAATCACTTCATTAATTAAATTCACAACTGAGCTTTAACTAAACAGTGGAAGCATTAAAATAGAAACCAAACTCATTGCACAAGATATTTCTGGGTAAACCACCCCTGGAAAAACCTTCGTGGGAAAACCAGATCTGTGATGACTTTATTTATATAAAATCAGGGCTCCTGTCCTGGGATAATGGCCCTTCTGAGAAATACACTGCAACAATAGCCTAGCCCTCCTGGCTGCTATCTCCTTGCTGCCTTTCCTTGGCCCCTGCCCCTGCACACCTGAGTGCTCACTCACTCTTTGTGTACCATCACTATGTCTCCTCCTCTCACTTAGGCTGCCTTTTATTACATTGAGTTAACCCTAAGTCCAAAACCCTGGATCTCCTAAAGTGATCAATGACTAAGATCTAATCTCATGTTCACTTTAGATCGGACGGCTAGGACTAATCAACTCAATTAAGTTGCTAATGCCAAGTAAATTTAGGCATTTAACTTAATTAATTAAAAGGTCATTCACTTTAATTAATGACTCATAAAGTGAACTTCCTAAAGTTTACTGAGAGGTTACAAGGACGACTTCCACATGCTAGACACTGAGCCTTTGTGGGAAGTACCTCTTTGATGCTACCAAAAACTAACAATTGTAAGCACTGAAAGCACCTATCAAAATTTTGGCGAGAAGTACTTTTAACCTACAAACAGACGCTGCTGTAAAAATAAAACAGCCAGTACAATTTTTTGAACTCTCAAAACAGCACCTTATTTCTCTCTATTAATTCTGAAAACAGAAGATGAAAACTACAGCTTAAAATTCAATCTTTCGAACCATTAAAATGGTGCACCCTGCTTCTCCTTTATAGTAGGAAGAGGAGGGATACAACAAATTTGGATGCATGCACAATAGTGCCACTACTGGCAATAAAACTCCCAACCCTAGCATGCCTGGCTGCGTGGATAACCATGCCAAAAGGAAGTGTGGTCTGTTAAATATCTGCACCTTTCTCTAATCTGGAAAATCTCATGCATGAGCGCCCCCCTAAACTTCAGGAACTGCACCTTCAACTTGTGCATGCAAAAACTAATTAAATCACAAAAACTAATTTAGAACTGAACTTGCTAAATTAGAAAAGCAACTAAGAATGGAAATATATTGAAGATGCATGAATGCATGCTTTTGGCATGCATGTGCCTTTTCTCTCTCTCCTCCATAAATGCTAGTGCGCTCCCCATAACTGCTGTGCGGAGAAGAGGGGATTAAATGCGGTATGGATCTTTGCTGTACATTGCTCTGTTGAGGAAAGAGTGCTGTAGCTGGAGCATTGTCCGAGTCATGTGTAACTTTTTCAACTTAGGTGGCTGCTGTCCTAATGTTCTCTTATTAAATAACTCAAAACAGAATTTATTTAACAGAAAAAAATTAAATTTCTGAACATTACATCAATCACACAACAGCTGAAAAATGAACAGCAGAAGAAATTAAATACATACACATGGATTTCTCCTTCAAATCGGCTTTTCATTCCTTTGATCAAAGCTTACAAGGTGATCTATGCTGTCCGCTTTAAACCAGCAGCTGTACTATTAATAAAATCACCTCAAACAGCAGTGTACAACCAGATCTGAGGGTGTATGGCCTGTGCATGAGGAAAGGACTGCTACAGCAGCGGTACGAACTGTATTGCCTGCTGTACTTGTTGGTCTCTTTAGCAATCTGCTCCTCTTCTTCTCCTTGAATGCACTCTGCCCTCTTCTAGCGCTCTTGCTATCTTCTCATGTGTGTAATCTGCCTCTCCTATCTTGTTCTATTTATGCTTTGAGAGAAGATAATTAATCTCCTCAATCCTAGATGCTACCTATCTCAATCATGAGATGTATGGCTAAGATTTAATCATAATCTAAGTCACTAATGTTCTAGAATTTCTATAACATTTCAGTTAAATTCCCAAGACTAATTGACTTCAAAACATAATGGTTTCACTTTTTCTAAGTGAAATTACAAAATACAATTAGTGATCACCTGTCCAAGGTGGTCACCAAAGAAATGTCTTGAACCACTTCCTGCATGTTCACACCGAACTTGTGCAAGACGTTCCTGCTCGAGCTACATTTCTCAACACTCCCTCTTAGTGAGGAAGGAATTCTGCGCCAATCCAAGTCTGTCTCTAAATGCTTCAAACTTCCCTTTTGCTAAGGACTTAGTTAGAATATCAACTACTTGCTGATTTGTGGGAATATATTGGAGCTTCACTACTCCTCTCTGAATCCTATCTCGTATGAAGTGATATTTGATCTTGATGTGCTTGGACCTATCATGAAACATTGGATTCTCAAAGAGCTTGATACAACTTTGATTATCACAGTAAATGACTATGGGGTCCAACTCTTGATCAAACAATCCCGCAAGTAACTTGTGAAGCCAGATGGCCTCACAACTAGCAGTACTGGTTGCCATGTGTTCTGCCTTTGTTGTTCTAAGTGCCATGGAAGTCTGCTTCCTGTTGAATCATAATATCATTGTTGATTCCAAGTTAAAGTAGCAACTTGAGGTGCTCTTCCTGTCTGCTGCACTGCTTGTCCAATCTGAGTTTGGATACCCTTGCAACTTCACTTTCACCATCTCTGAGATATCTCGGACCATACTTCATTTTTCCCCTCAAGTATTTGAGCACATGTTTTGTTGCTACACAATGCTCTTGCTTTGGCTCCATCATGAACTGACTCAAGGTGTTCACTGCAAAACATATATCTGGTTTAGTGTTGACCAAATACATCAAGGAACTGTCAATTTTTAAGCATTCAGTTTCAGATCTGAATCAGATCTGAAAATTATTTCCAAGTGACCTCAAACAGTAAACTAGGGCTGTTATCACTGAATAATTTTATACTGACATTATGAAAAAAAATTATAGTGGAAGCACAAAGATCAGAGAGAAAACATCTATACACAAGAGACACAAATTTTTTGTTCATTTAAATTTTCAGATTGAGAATTTTCGAGGACAAAACTAGTCCTCTCAGCAAAAGTACAATTTCAACAGAATTCTGTAAAATCTTCCAACTTACAAATCTGCAAAAACCCTAGCTGACGTTTCCTGTACGCCCCCTTGCACCAACAATTCTCCTCACACGTGTGCTATACAAACCTGCAATAAATGCGCTGTATAGTCTCACATGTGCGATTGTATGATCTGACTGTTGTACAACTCACACGTGTGGTACGAACTGCAATAAATGCATCGTACAGTCTGCACGTGTGGCTGTTCTTGCTACTGTATTGTCCGCACGTGTGTTATGGACTATATGGATCACATGTGCAGCCTATTCTTCTCTTTCTATCACACGTGCGACCTCTCTCCTTACACATGCGACCTCTCTCCCTTGGCAGAAAATCAGAAAATGGAAAGACAGAAACCCCAGGTCAGATTTGCCAAAGTGAAAATTTTTCTCACTGAAATTGCCACCCCAATCTCTTTGGCAAGAGTGCTCACTCACTCATGCCAACTCCATAATGACACAATAAGATGTGTGGTGCCTCCTCACATTGCCTCTCCTTTTATAGGAGTCTGAATAAGTGAGTTTAGGAACCCCTTCTAAACTCAACATTAAACTAGAATTGTTTATTCCTCCAAGTGGGTGCCAAGCCCCAACAATAACAATTCCAAGCCCTAACTCTACATAAAAGGGGTTTTAACAAAATAAAAAATGCAATGTGAGTGCCAACAAAGATTTCCACATGCCCGACACCAAGGCCAATGTGAGAATAACTCTCTGAAGCTATAAAACCATCAACAAGAACCTATCAATTGCCTATACAATGTGGGATCCACCATCATTGAATCTAAAGTTGTCACCTTCTTCAGATTAGTGATCATAGTTGTGGACATAGGTTTGTAGTCCTTTATTTTGAATCCTCTTCAGGATCTCAACTGCATACTTATCCTGCCCAAGGAATATCTCCCCTAGTCTCTGCCAAACCTCCGAACCCAACAAGTAATGCATCTTGTCGATGTCCTTCATCTTGAACTTAGCTGCCATGTCTGCTTTGCACCTTGCAATGAGTTTGTTTGCATCTGTAAGAAACAAGTCATCTACATACATCACCAAAACAAGCAGATTAGACCCAACAAATATATAATATAAGTTAGGATTTGCTTCACTTTTGGTGAAGCGCATACTCTGCAGATATCCATCTATCATTGAATACCATGCTCTCGATGCTTGCTTGAGTCCATACAAGGCCTTCTTAAGCCCACAAATATGGGACTCCTTCCCATTTACCTCAAAGCCATGTTAAATTTACATGCAGCAGCGAGAGCCATTCTCTTGGAAGATGGCTAAGACCCTAGACGAGATCTAGGGCCCCCAGTGCACTCCTGGGGTATGTGGTCTGGGACCAAATTGATAAAGACCCTAGATATCTCTAGGGCCCCTGGTTTGTAACCAGGGTAACCATGCCTAGGGCATGAGAGTCTTGGTCTGGGACCAAGCATTTGAAGACCCTAGATATCTCTAGGGCCCCTGGTTTGTAACCAGGGTAACCATGCTTAGGGCATGAGAGTCTTGGTCTAGGACCAAGCATTTGAGGACCCTAGATATCTCTAGGGCCCCTGGTTTGTAACCAGGGTAACCATGCCCGGGGCATGAAAGTCTTGGTCTGGGAACAAGCATTTAAAGACCCTAGATATGTCTAGGGCCCCTGGTTTGTAACCAGGGTAACCATGCCTGGGGCATGGGAGTCTTGGTCTGGGACCAAGCATTTGAAGACCCTAGATATGTCTAGGGCCCCTGGTTTGTAACCAGTGCCCCTGGTTTGTAACCAGGGTAACCATGCCTGGGGCATGGGAGTCTTGGTCTGGGACCAAGCATTTGAAGACCCTAGATATGTCTAGGGCCCCTT
>WSFP011441704.1:0-20533 GCA_009831015.1 Picea engelmannii | reverse complement strand
GATAAGGTTCACGTTAGAATTCAACAACTTTTAATTGAATATTTGTACTTTGTTTGTAATGTAAGTTGGGCTTTGGCACTTAGTTCAATGAGAGTTTATAATAATCAGTTCACATACCTTAAAAGAAGGAAAGTGTTGTACGTTTTGCATGTCATGTCTCACCATAGATTTCAATGACCCACATATTCCAATGGTGGGATTGTGGGATTATGATAACAAGTTTAAAAATGATAAGTGACAAAATTACTTTTCAATGAGCCACATATTCCAATGGTGGGATTGTGATAGCTAGTTCAGATTCCAATGGTGGTGGGATTGTGATAGTTATTTAAAAATGATAAGTAAAATAATTACTTTCCATAATGTTTTTATTATAATATGATGTAATGGTGGGGATTGTGATAGTTAGTTTAAAAATGATAAGCAAAAGAATTATTTTCCATAATGTTTTTATTGTAAAATGATGTAAAAGAAAAGAAAAATTATAATGAAAAATAATATAGTAAAATTAATTATAATAATAATAATAATAATAAACCGTTTAGATCTCTTTTAATTATGTTATGTATTGAAACTTCTTTTGTTTAATCTGTATTGTTTAATATGTATTGATATTTAATAGATTTTGAGTGAAAAAGATAAAAATCTATACTATAATCTAATAATAAATACCATACATAGGATAATACCATTATCTAGGAATTGTCACTGAAGTTATAGTATATCATTCTCTTTGTTCAACGATTTCATTGAATCACAATGAAGAATTGTTTCTTTTGCAATTTTTAATATTGTAAATGGCTTTAGTAGCCTCCATTGCCATTTAGGTATGTTAACATTGGTATTTTAATAATCAAATTTTATGATTTCAAAAGTCATTTATGAAAACATTAATTAGAAAAAAGAGGTTTTGTTTATTACACTTTTAGTTTATTCTTGCTTCTTATTGTAGTAAATAATATTAGTGATTAATTAGTAATGTTAAACTTTTTATATAACTCTTAAATTGTTCATATAACTATTTAGGATAGATAAAGTAATATACTTTATTTTGGAAAATAAGGATATGATAAGGTATTTATTATACAAGTTGGTTAACCTGAAGAAAGAGATATTTCTTATATCATATTAAAAAATATTAAAAAATACTTGGGGTTAAAGAGAGGTTGGACTAGAGATACTACTTGTAGTTCCTCTTTGCAGTGTGACCTTGAAACCAATACAAATAGGCAAGACAAGCTCAAAAAGGAAACACTGTTTTTTTAAAAACTCAACCTAACACATACTTAGGTTCATGAACCACAAGGAAGTCATTAAGGCATAATCAAATCCTTATTACAACAAGAACATCCAATTCATCAATCATGTAACAATCAACTTATGAAAACAAGTAATTGATAGCTATCTTTCATTGAGCATATTGTGTACATCCTCATTTGATACAAGTGATTAACTATTACAATATTATAACAAATTTGTAAGATACGAAAGTCTGAAAACAACATTAGAATAATTCCTTTCACACAAGTGACAAACAACGTAAAGTAATCAAGAAATTGGTTGAAGTGTTTTGTCAAGCATATTGCATGCATTCTCCTGCAAGTCTTATGGATCGAGTCTTTAATAACACTATCCTACCTAATTAGTTTAGAGAGATTCAAATTAATTTCATATTTAGACTTGAGGTTAACACTAAGTATCACCAACTCCTTCCTCATACATATCCAACTAATTACTAAGTGTATTTGATACACAATTATTTAATGACTAAAATTTCATAGTTTAGGAATTTTGTCAAACACTTTGTGTGCAAATAGTTATACAAGAAATTTGACACATATCCACCTACAAAATATTTTGGTATAACATGAGAAAAAACAGAGAACCCATTTGAGGTTAGAGGCAAAAACCCCCATAGGGTAACCAACACTTTTCCAAGATTTCCTAGATCACGAAATTGAGCTATGAAAAGTTCCTAAATGAACTCGTAATGGGGGTTACAGGTTTAATTGGTACAAATACCCCCTAAAGTTAGTTTGAAACTGAACATAAACATCTATAAACTCATTTTTATCAAAATGACGTCAACATACATAGTTTTCCAATTTTAGTTATACCATAAGGCTTCTAGGTCAATATCACATATCCAAATTGATGGAAAATGAAAACTACAACAATAAGAGATCCTTATTTGCCAAAACTTCCATATATACTCATTCATGCATTTTATCAAACACATGGCAAGAAATTCTAAGCTTCAACCATAGAAGGATAAAGCAACCCATCTTTGTTCTATTTTCCATGACAATGTAATTAATGGCTTCCTTAGTGAATTCCATCATACAGAAGATGAAATAAAGATTTACAATTTTGGTAAACATAATAGCATTCGTTCATAACTTTTTACAAACTTTTGGCACACAAACTCGAAGTCACAATTGTACATGGAAATATCATAATGAGATTGATAATAACTCAAGAAGAAATGATTTCCTACATAAATACTCCTAAATTCACTATTGTATGAACAATTAAGAATTTCTAACATCTTTTTCATTTTTTCCTCAAATGAAGGCCACATTTTCCATTCAATTTTTTTTTCAAACACTTGGCAAACATCCTCTGAATTTTTATATGAAATTTAATCAACTATTAAATTTATCAGTTAATGATGAAAGAGTACTAAACTAATTAAATTAAATACGTGAAATACAAAAATTATCGAGTGATACTTATTCCCAAGGATTCTTTTTGTCTATTGGGCATGCTACAACGACCTTGTTTCTACATATCATTGACGAATACCAAATGATTATCCAAAGGCGTTTTGAGTCTCATACTCCTCTTTTATAAGAGAAATTTAGATTATACACAAAAAATTTCTCATGCCTACATAGGTCAGTAACATTGGATTCAAATACAAATCCATATTCATTAAAAGCACCAAATAAACCAAATCTACCAAAACATAAAACATTTCTTAAGAACATACATTATACTTGGTAGAAATGTAACTCTAGTAATTTGACATTACTCTAGCCATCAGGTCCTTGCCTCTGCCAACTCTCATGGTGCCAACTAGTTTCCTCCTAACCATACACAAGGATTTTTTTTCCCTAAGACCCCTAAGATGTGTGGGATCATAACCAATTTTAGATGTAGAATTTACTCAGTATGGATTTTACCATCCATTGGAAAAAATCTATATTAATGTACTAGTTTCCTTGAAGATCTCATTTACCACTTCAATTAAGCCTTTTATTCTCTAGTATAATTTTGGGAGTATTTAATTACTCTCCAAGTCACACTCCACACCATGGATCGTCCCATATATTTATAGACCTAGTGAGACTAACCATGTTAAGAACCAAATATCAAAATAGCATAAAAAAACCTCAAAACAAGTACTCAATGCCTCAACAAAGAGAGAATTTCAGATAATAAGCCTCTTCGAGGGGGCAACCTCCTTATCCACCACATAAATTTCCAAACACAAGATAATTCCAAATGAAAAGGTCTCATTGGTATATATAGGAGACTAGGAGGTACAATTACAACTAATGGACCCAATATGACATAAATAAAATAACATTACTAATGCAATATGCCCCAATTAAGGGGTAATGTGCCACTATTTAGGGCTTAACATGCCCCTCCCCTTCAGACAAGTGTTGTATGTAACACTTGAGTAATTCTCGGTGCTTCTATATAAAAGACTCATATTCCCAAGTGGAATATTCAGTAGGTAGTTTTTTCCACTTAATGAGATACTCTGAAATGGATCTATTCCTCAACTAGTGAATTCTTGTGTCAGTGATAGCTTCAGGCTCCAATATGATTTTCCCTTCCTCGTCAAGTTCTCACAATACAATTTGAACTGATATCTTGTCACATATAACCTTTTTTAAGTATGAAACATGGAAAATTGGGTCTACTCTCGAAGATGCAGACAACTCCAATTTGTATGCCATAATACCAATATTTTGCAACACCTAATAAGGACCATAGTACTTTGGTGATAATTTATTATCCTTATTAGCTTGCTTGAGGGGCATATGTTTGTATGGTTGTAGTCTTAAAAATACCCAATCCCCGAGTTCAAAACTTCTTTCACTACGATGTTGATCTGCTTCTTGTTTCATGTGATTCTGTGTCATGGTTAGGTTGTCCTTTAAGAGTTGGAGAACTTGTTGTTGATGCTCGATATGATCTTCCACTGCTTTAACCTTATATTTTTCTTTTAGAGAATAAGTGATGGAAGGTGGGTGATATCCATAGAGTGCCATAAATGGTATCATTTTTGTTACAGTATGAAAGGAAGTGTTATACCACCATTCTGCCAAGGGTAACCATTTGAAAAAATGTGTTTGTTTATTAGAGACAAAACAATGAAGGTAGGCTTCCAGACATTTGCTCACTATCTTGATTTTTCAATCAAATTGAGGATGATAAGATGAGCTATGAGCCAATTGAGTACCCAAACAAGAAAACAGTTCTGTCCAAAAATGTCCAGTGAAGATAGGATCTCTGTCACTTACAATAATCTTTGGGATTCCATGTAGCTTTTGAACTGTCTCCATGAATGCAATGGAAACTGTATTGTCTTTGAAAGGATGAGAGAGTGCACAAAAGTGTGCATACTTGGTCAGTGTATCAAAAATCACCATGATGACACTCTTTCCTTCAGACTTTGGTAACCCTGTGATGAAATCCATGGAAACCTCCTCCCAAAGCTGACTTGGGATGGCTAATGGTTGTAAAAGACCCAGGGTCTTAATTGTTTCCACCTTATTTTATTGGAAAACCAAACATTCTGCCACAAACCTTTGAGCATCATTTTTAAGGCCATTCCAAAAAAAATCCTTATTGACCTTATGGTAGGTTTTCAAGAATCCCAAGTTCCCTCCTACTAGAAAGGTGTGCAATTCCAAGAGTAATTTTTGTTTGAGTTGGGATTTCTTACATAAATATAAGTGATCTTTGTACCATAGTGAATCATTTTTCCATGTAAATGTATCTGATGCACTGGAATCCTGCTGCAACCTTTGAATGAGAGTCCAAACTTTTTCCTCATTATTCCATTCATCCCTCGCTTCTAATATCCAATTGGGTTGGATGATCGAGATAACACAGAGAAAGGCCTCAACATCATCATCCTTTCTTGAGAGTGCATCTGCCACACCATTTTGCTTCCCTTTTTTTGCAGATGATTTCAAAATCATAACCGAACATCTTGGTCACCCATTTTTGTTGTTCTTATGAAGATAGTCTTTGTTCCAATAAGTATTTAAGACTATCATGATTTTTGTTTACCTTGAAGTGCATACCTATTAGGAAAGGGTGCCATTTCTTCAATGCATGCAATATTTCCATCATTTCCTTCTCATAAATCAATTTGTGTAAGTACTTTCCCTTGAGTGTCCGACATTCAAAATCAAGGGGACTTCGTTCTTGAATTAGAACAACACCAATGCCATTTCTTGAGGCATCACATTCCATAATAAAGGTTTTTGTGAAGTCTTGTGTGGTCAAGACAGGAGCTTCACACATCGCCTATTTAATTTGTTCAAAATCTTGAGTTTCCTATGGAGTCCATGAAAATGTATCCTTCTTAGTTAATTTCATTAAAGGTGATTCTATTCTTCCATAGTTCCGAACAAACTTACGATACTAACTTGTCAAACCCAAAAATCCTCTAATATTCTTGAATGTTTTGGGAATCACACAGTCCACCATGGCCTTAATATTGTTAGGGTATACCTTGACACCTTCATGAGATACAATATGAACCAAATACTCTACCTCCTTCACCCTAAAGAAACATTTGGATGGTTTGGAATATATTTGTTTCTCCTTTAGTAGTTGTAGCACCTTCTCAACATGTCGAACATGATCCTCCCAAGACTTGCTATAGATTAGTATATCATCAAAACATACTAACACAAATTTTTGAAGGAAGGGCTTGAAAATGGAATTCATCAACCCATGGAATGTGGAAGGTGCATTTGTAAGGCCAAAATGCATGACCAAAAATTCATAATGGCCTTCATGAGTTCATAATGTTATTTTTGGGATATATGCTTCCTTCATTCGAATCTGATGATACCCTCAACATAGATCCAACTTTGTGAAATAGATTGCTCCATATAGTTCATCTAACAATTCATCAATGACAGGAATGGGAAACTTATCTTTAATAGTGATCTTGTTGAAATCTCTGTAATCTGGACACATATTCCATGAGACGTATTTCTTGATTACAATTACCATCGATGCAGAGTAAAAATGTTGGCTAGGTCTAATAATGCCAGCCTCTAACATTTCTTCAACCATACACTCAATTTCACTCTTCTAGGCATAAGGGTATCTGTAAGGCCTAATGTTAGGAGGAACACTCCCAGGAATTAGGTGAATAGAATGATCATGATTTTGAGTGGGTGGAAGACCTATGGGAATGTTTATCAATAATCCCTTGGATATCTAGGGAATGGATGACTTAGATGTTTGAACATATAGTGAGAATAATTGTACAATTACACCTTGATGACCATTTTTCAATAATTGTTTCATGCCATTAGAGCTTATCACCTTACTGGGTTTCCCTGTGATACCCCTTAACTCAATTTCCTTTCCTTCCAATGAAAATTTCATGAAAAGTTCTTGAAAATTAAAAGACATTGTTCCCAATGATTGTAACCATTGGAATCCTAGTACGACATCAACACCACCCATGGGTATAGAAATCATTGGACTATAAATTACATATTCCCCCATAGTAAAATTGATCTTATGGAATTTTCTTGAGCAATTGATAGTTCCTCCATTTGCACTGATTACTTGAAACTCTAGCGCTGGATGTATAAAAAGCAATTGAGATCTTTGGCTAATTTATAGTAAATGAAATTATGAGTACTACCAGAATCAATTAGGACAATTACCTTTTTATTTTTGATATATCCTTCGATCTTGAGGGTTTGAGGAGTGCTAATTACATCCAATGCATTACATGATATCGTGGGAATCAACTCTTCAGAAGAAATATCTTCTACGTTTTCATACCTTTTTTGTATGTGGCACATCATGTAGATCAAAGAACTACTCCATCTGAAGTATCCATGTGATTGGATCCTTGCCATCAAAATTCATCATATCGATCTTAGGAAAGTGGTTGGTCTTCAACCCAAAGTTGGAGTTTCTCCAGTCTTGACTCATATTCCTTGTGTCCTCATCATGAATTTCATGGGATACATTTTCATTTTCAGGTGGCCTCTCTATTAGGAAATTTTTCAATCCTTCCATGATATCCCTTTCAAAACCATCCATCTTAGTATCCATTATTTCCTCCAACTTAGCTTCAATTGAATCCATTATTCCTTGTAGTTCGTCTTTTGTTACTACCTTCTTTTGTAAATCATTTATGTCCCTGCGCATTTCTTCACCTTCATCAAGAGTCCAAGTAGGACTGTCTGGAGGCTTATTTGGTGCAGAAGTTCCCTTTTTTGGTGGAATGTTGGCCAAGTATCACTTTTAAATCTTGATTTCGAGGTAGTTCTACTAGATGATCTTTCTTCTGATGTATCTCCAAAATTTCGACCCTTCTAGGTATGAAAATTTCATTTTGTAGTTCTCTTATATGTCTTCTCTACAATTCCACAGGTCTAATCAAAATTGGATGTTCCAAGTGGAGGTTATGGTAACTTCCCCACACCTTGCTGATTTTTGTCCCTTCTTGGAGAGCTTACTTGTAAAGCGTGCCAAGAGCACAATATATGATATTTGATTCTGAAACTTGCACCAAAACTACTATAGACTATCTAATGTCCAATGCAACTAGTCTCACTTAATTTGGATACTCACTGAAGAATATATTGTTGTTTTACCCGAAACACATGTTTGAGACTAGTTGATAGGACTAGTCAGATAACCTATCTTACACATGGTGTATCTACAAAAGTAGCTTGACCCAGAAGATGAAATTTTTATCACAACTACCTTGATAATTTATATGAATATCCTACAACTTTTAGGGTTTGAAATGTTACAGAAAAAAAATTATACTGAAAAATCTGTGATGTCTAAATTCAGGATGATTTCATAACCATATCTTACATAAGCTATATATCCAAATGTATAAGGCCTAGGGAGATAAAATTTGAACCCCACATATCTTGATCCATCTAATAAATATCCTCCAAGGGGTTCCTTATGAAATGTCATAGAAAAAACGTTATATAAAAAATTCCAATGTGTCTCAGATGCAGTAGCGAAACCCCAATACCTTGAGCCCTGATACCAGATGTTAAGAACCAAATATCAAAATAGCATAAAAAAACCTCACAATAAGTACTCAACTCCTTGAAAAAGAGAGAATTTCAGATAATAAGCCTCTTCGAGGGGGCAACCTCCTTATACACCACATAAATTTCCAAACACAAGATGATTCCAAATGAAAAGGTCTCCTTGGTATATATACGAGACTAGGAGGTACAATTACAAATAATGGACCCAAGCCGACATAAATAAAGTAAAATTGCTAATGTAATATGCTCCAATTAAGGGGTAATGTGCCATTATTTAGGGCTTAACAAACCACCTCACCCCCTTCATGCAAAATTAGGCATTTTCTATCCTATTTATTTTATTTATTTATTCCTTATTATTCATCACACACCCCTTCAAGGTGCCAATGCCCCTTTTTTATTAATTATTTATTTTTCCTTAAACAAATACTCATATTTCAATAAAATAATAACTTATATTCAAGATCCCCCTCAAAGTGGCTAAGTCTCTTATTGATTGTTTCAACTATGGGGTCCTTTTAGGTTTCATTTCGTTAGTTTTGCATCTAGAAGGATTTGTTGCTGGGGAGTAAGGTCATCCCACCTTACTGCGTTCCCCCTAATCATAATCGTCACATATATTCTTCAAAGAGAGACTCCATGCCTCTATTAAGACTCCATTCCTATGTTCAGACAGCATACCTCTATCGAGGATTCACTGGATGACCCATACCCATATGTTGGCAAGTTGGAAAGGCTTCACCCTGTACCCTACACAAACATGAACCCATTCATATCAAATAAATCAAAGTGTAATATAACTATATCAACTCCAAGTGACATGTTAACCTCAACAATTCCTTAGTTTTGCAGGTGGACTTCTATAGTCTCTCAAGGTTTAGTTAGAATAATTTGTAAGTCTACTAGACTAATCAAATTTAAAACATTTTTCTATTCCATTTATCCTCTATGGTTCTTACTGTCAGAATCCCACTTGGAGTTCTCTGAAATAGGTGTATGCATTCTTTTCATCCTTTATATGACCAATTACTTGAACAAATGAAATCATATCATAACATATATGCATATAGATATGAATTGTAATCAAACATAACTTCGAATGGAATTTTATTGGTTTCATTAACCTTCTACAACATTTAGTTTGAATTCCATAGCCTTCCTCTTATTAAGTCAACTTCACCTAGAATTCTTGCAGGTTTTGTCAACTTGTCCTAGTTTGTACTTGCTTAATAACATTAGTGAGCATCTAGCAACATATGATCAAATTATACCATCCAAGCATCCAAGATTTCATTCATTAATCCATCACAGTAAACAATCATGTCATCATTATGTTACACAACTACTTGGTAATTATGAATACATAAAAAACCAACATATTTAGAAACCATTCCACTCATCACAATTACATATATCCACCATATCTATATAGTTAAAACCCATAAACACATTAACAAATCTAGGGTTAATGTCTTTAATATATGCCAACTAGAATTAGACAAGGAGGGGAATTACACTACTTATTGGATTTGGTATGGGGGGTTAGTAGAAGAGGATGCCCTCTATAATATCAACATCATTGATTTTGTTGTTGTAACTAAGAAAAAACGTTGGTGTTTGACTGATATTGAGAATAACAAAAAGTTAGTTTACTACAAAGGCTATTAACTACAAGTTGGAAGATCAAACTTATCTATTTATTGTTAGTATCTTCAAGAAGAAAATAAATATTACAAAAATAAGAGCTACCTCACATGAGTTTCATAGTGACACTAGGAGGTGGAAAAGACCTAAAGCACCTTAAAGAGAAATAACTTGTAAAGTTTTCAATTCTGATAGGGTAGAAATGAAAAGCATATTATCTTATAGTGCAAAACCTAGACATATATTATATCTCATTTTAAAACATTTGTGATATCACTTATATGAATAAGGTGCTAATTAATGAAAACCAAAGTGAGTTCAGTGATATCATTTGTAAATATTTGATTAAAAAAACATAATATAAAATAATAATAAAACACTTTTCCTTGTGAAAATTAAATAGACCCATGTTGATTTCAATAGATGGTAACATCATTGTTGTCATCATAAATATTAAATTAAAAAATAATCATTAAAATTTAAAAAATAATGAAAGTTATAATAATAATATGTATAAAAATCCCACGTATCAGGTGACAGGAAAGCGACATGACATGGGGTCACCTCCCTTGGAGATTTTCCACTTGTCATTCTCGTCGGCTAGCACCTTCCATACCCCATGAATCCCCATCATCCCCCATCATGCGCTATAAATCCACCACCCTCGCACATGAGTTATCATCCTTGGCTCATTGTCACTTCACCCCTGGTCTCGATCCGATGACACTCCTCTGGTATGTTCATATCCTCTGGTCTATTCTCTACACACTCCACTCTCTAGAAGCTGCATCACTTGTCATTATTTCCTCCATGGCCTTGCATTTGACCCATTATGATCTCTCTCCTCAATCATGGTGATGCGACGACAACTCCCTTATCTTCCCTTTGCTACCTCAATCCTAGTCTTTCTCCCTTGTTTCCCATCTGCTCCCTCCCCAGTGATATTTCAAACCTTTCTTCCACTGTCTATGCATTTCCTTGTGGTTCCCGCTCGTCTCCTCTTCTCCCATGGCTTTTGGTGGTTCCTCCCACCACTCTAGAGGGGGCTCTTCTCTCCATTATATAGGTGATTTAGTCTCTCGGCTCATCACTATGGTCGAGGACTTAGTTGAGGCTTATCAGGCCGACACCCCACCAGAGATTAGAGCCGGGATAGACTTGGTGGAGGTCGATGTCCAAGTCTAGGCACCACTTGAGCTCGATATTCTCAGTATTTGAAGACAATTATGTTACACGACTACCCACTCTATAATTAATCCAAGCATCAATAATTTAAACCCATGAACACATTAACAAATATAGGGTTAATATCCTTATTCTATTCCAAATAGAATTAGGCAAGGAGGGGCATTACACTACTTCTTGGCTTCGGTATGGGGGGTTAGTAGAAGAGGATGCCCTCTAGAATATAAACATCATTAATCATGTTGTTGTAACTAAGAAAAAACTATGGTGTTAGACTGAGATTGAGAATAAGAAAAAGTTACTTTACTACAAAGGCTATTAACTGCAAGTTGGAATATCAAACGTATCTCTTTATTGTTACTAGCTTCAAGAAGAAAATAAATATTGAAAAAATAAGAGCTACCTAACATGAGTTTCATAGTGATATTGGGAGGTGGAGAAGACCTAAAACACCTTAAAGAGAAAGAACTTGTAAAGTTTTCAATTCTGATAGGGTAGAAATGGAAAGCATATTCTCTTATAGTGCACAACCTAGATAGATATTATATCTCATTTTGAAACATTTGTGATATCACTAATATGAATAAGATGCTAATTAATGAAAACCAAAGTGAGTTCAATGTTCTCATTTGTAAATATTTGATTAAAAAAAACAATATAAAATAATAATAAAACACTTTTCCTTGTGAAAATAAAATAGAACCATATTGATTTCAATAGATGGTAACATCATCGTTGTCATCATAAATATTAAATTAAACAAAAATCATTAAAATTTAAAAATTAATGAAAGTTATAATAATAATATGTATAAAAATCCCATGTATTGGGTGACAGGGAAGCGAAAATACACGAGGTCGCCTCCTAAGATGAGTTTCCACCTGTCATCCTAGTTGGATGACACCTAGAACCCCCCATCAACCCCTATCAACTCCCACTGTGCATTATAACTCCACCACCCTCACGCATGAATTATCATCCCTGGCTCATCGTGACTTCACCCCTAGTCTCGATCCGTTGACACTCCTCTAGTATGCTCATATCTTTTGGTCTTTTCTATGCATGCTCCAATCTCCAGAAGATGCATCACTTGTCATTATGTACTCCATGACCCTGCATTCAACCAATTATGATATTGTCCCTCAATCACGATGATGTGATGAATGCTCCCTTATCTTCCCTTTGTTGCCTCAATATTGGTCTCTCTCCCTTGTTTCCCATCCATTCCCTCTGCAATCGCTCTCTCCCCGACCATATTTCGAAACCCTGCCTCCATTGTCTATGCATTTCTTTTTGGTTCCCACTTGTCCTCTCTTCTCCCATGGCTTGTGGCTGATCCAGGTAGATATCGGGGGCCACCCACCTTTTCCAACTGGCTCAAAACAATTTTCTGGCAATTTTGGTAATTTACTATTTTTAGTAGTTTTTCGGGTCCTGAACTTCCGGAGCCGTTTTGAGGCCCTAAACGACATTTTTTGGGAACACAGGGAGCAACATAGAACAAAGTTCGATGTTTCTCACACAAAATTTTTAGTCCTCGGATAGATCTTTCTAACAGTGTATTGAGCACCCCAAACGGAGATCGTATGCAAACGTTACGCCCCTCGGAAGTTGACGTATCAACTACCCCCATCGGGGCCCACAAACCTTTTGGCTTTTCATCTTCCGGGGTTAGGGCTTTGGATTTTCCTTATGTTAAAAAGGCCCTTAGAGCCTCATTGTAAAAATTATCTTCTTGCGAATGTGAGTAGATGTCACATCTCTTCTCAAAGATAAGCTTCCACCATTCTAGCAATTCTTTCACTCTGTGTTTTTACAGTCTCTGTACATTTATTTCATTAATAGAAATCGTGTATTACTATATCTTTATATTTATGGTTGCATCTCTAGTACATTTCTGTTATATTATTGGATATCCATGATATCTCTGTACATTTGTTTATTATATCTTCTCTCTCATTTCGTGCCGAAAATAATCTGGATCAGTGGTATCAGAGCAGGTTGCTCTTGATTGTTTTCAGCGCATGTCCCTGACGAGGTCTAAGTATAGCAAGTTGGGTCTCGAGCTTGTCTCTCTTGAGGACAATCGGTCTCGCACACCCTAGAAACCCTCAATGGTGGAAGAAAAGAAAAACGACGGAGCAGACGATCCTATCAATCTATTGCTTGAGCAAGCTCTCACGTGACAGAGGGACGAAATGATGCAGAATTTTTCCCACATCCTTCAATGCCTATCGATAGCAACAAGCGCATCTTCATCAAGCGACCACTTTGGAAACACCTTGCCTTTCATGGAACAAGTTAATTTTGATATTCCTATATTTGAAGGATAGATAGATGCAGAAGCCCTAGACAAATGGTTAAACCTGCTAGAAGGTTATTTCTCTGTTCACAATTTTTCCGACAGAGAAAAGATCACCTTCGCACTCCTTAAAGCTCTCCCCCATGTCAAACATTGGTGGGAAATTTACTGGGAACAATGTTCCATAGAGGATTATGGAATATATGGGGTCGAGCCCATTTGAGATTTTTTTGTGGACATGGTAAAGGAACAGTATTACCCTGTTGGAAACTATGAGGACCAATACATGAGATGGACCACACTGCGGCAAGAGAGGGGCCAAGCAGTTCTAGAGTTCACCAATACCTTCCATACCTTGTGCACCAAGTTGTGTATCAAAGAATCCAAACGACATTTGGTTCTGAAATACCTTGGGGCTCTACACAGATACGTCCAAACTGAAATGGATTTTTTGGACATCTCATCACTTGGTTCTGCTTATTGATATGCTTTTAAAATCAAGCAGAAATTTAAGCACCAGAACAAAAGGGAGTTTGGGTCTGCAAATCCGCAACAACCAAAGTATGAGAAAGACGACCCTAAAAAACAGTGTCCCGAAAACCAATCCAAGCCACAGGAAAAGAAGGGTCACAGAAAGATGAAGAAGGACACTGGAAAATGGTGTGATTTCCAAAAAATCCCCTGGCACAACATTAATGAATGTCGCTCAAAACAATCATTGGTGGCCAAGATCAAAGACAGGGAGCTGAACCATGATTCATAATATGATTATGAAAATACTGGTAAAAGATAGATCATCGATGTAGACCCCACTGTTATTGTCGCGACCGCAACAATTCAACTAGAAGAATCAACAGATCCAGAAGAGGGGGAGTGCCTTTTTCATTCACAGATGTGGGTGAAGGGGACCTTGCTGCATTTTATTGTTGATAGCAGAAGCCAGAAGAACCTCATCTCAGCAAAGGTTGTCAAACAGTTGGGATTGTCGACAACACCACACCCGCAACCATACAACATCGGGTGGTTTCGCTAAGGATGAGATCTTTGTGTCAGCCAACAATGTCGATTTTAATACGCCATCCAACCCTTCAAGGATGAGGTATTGTGTGATGTTGCCCCACTGGATGTCTGTGATGTTCTCTTGGGCCAACCATATATGTGGAAAGTGAAGTTATTGATCCAGGTAGATATCGTTGGCCACCCACCTTTTCCAACTGGCTCAAAACAATTTTCTAGCAATTTTGGTAATTTACTATTTTTAGCATTTTTTCGGGTCCTAAACTTCCGGAGTCGTTTTGAGGCCCTAAACGACGTTTTTTGGGAAAACGGGGAGCAACATGGAACAATGTTTGATGTTTCCCACACAAAATTTGTAGTCCTTGGATATATCTTTCTAATGGTGTATCGAGCACCCCAAACAGAGATCATATGCAAAAGTTATGCCCCTGGGAAGTTGACGTATCAACTACCCCCATCGGGGCCCGCAAACCTTTTGGCTTTTCATCTTCCGGGGTTAGGGTTTTGGATTTTCCTTATGTTAAAAAGGCCCTTAGAGCCTCATTTTAAAAATAATCTTCTTGTGAATGCGAGTAGCTATCACATCTCTTCTCAAAGATAAGATGCCACCATTCTAGCGAGTCTTTCACTCTATATTTTTATAGTCTCTGTACATTTATTTCATTAATATAAATTGTGTATTACTGTATCTCTGTATTTATGGTTGCATCTCTGGTACATTTCTGTAATATTATTGGATATCCGTGATATATTAGTGCATTTATTTATTATATCTCCGCTCTCATTTTGTGCCGAAAATAATCCGGATCAGTGGTGGTTCCTCCTGCCATTCCAGAGGGGGATCTTCTCGCCATTCCAGAGGTCACTTAGGCTCTCGTCTCATCATTGCGATCAAGGAATCAACTCACGCTTATCAAGCCCACACCCTGCTAGAGATCAGAGTCAAGATAGACTTGGCAGAAGACGATGTCCAAGTCCTAAGACACTTTATATCGAACGAGGAGGCGTTGCACTCAACAAGTTCATGGATTCAGGCACCACTTGGGCTTGAGATTCTTAGTCTTTGAAGACAATCGATATTTACTGTCATGTCAAAATGTTGATGGGACGTGTTCTCGTCGAGCGATGTGAGGCACACCAGGAAATCTTGTTGAAGCTTCTTGATGTGAAAATGCAGGTCAAACTAGTAGATCACAAGATAAACCTGATAGTGGACAAGTTGGTTGGTCTAGACCTGACCAACCTAGAATTTCCCCAACCTCAAGTGATTGTTGCTTAGGATCATCCTCCAATTTCTTATTTTTCATGTTTTTAGTTTACTCAGTTTACTGTTCAGTATAAGAGGCTCGGGTCTCCATACCCCACCTCATTGCAGTCATTTAGATGATAGACAACAACTAGGTTTTTTGTATAAATGATAAACATAGATTCTGTTTTATTCAGTTTTATAGTTTTAAGAGACAAAAGTTCCATAAACTCATAGAGAAATTGATGCATTGCTATTGGTCTGTTTTTTCAAACAACAAACCAATAGTAAAGTTTTTGTATTATATTTTTATGATAATATAAAGACAAAGAATAACTTAAAAGCTAATATGTTACATTTATATATTATTATATAATTTTAAGTATCCATAATTTTTTTATTTAATTTATAGAAATTTATAATTTCAATTATGCGTTAAATTACATTATAAATGCTCACTTCAACACTTTAACATGGGACGAAATAATAAGGTTTTTACTATAATTTACCCGATGAAGTAATCCCATTCATATATCATTTTAATATATGTTTTATATTTTTTAGTATTTGAAAATTTAATTTTTATTATTATATATCATTTTTGTAAATAAATATATAAAATATAATTAATCAAAATAATTTTTATAAATATTGTGTTTGGGAAGGCACGATAAATTTGTTGAGTACTTTCACACATTTCGTGGATGGTAAATGGGGTAAATCGTCGGCCCTGATTATGGGGTCTCACCTCAGGGGAATCAAGAGAGTCAAACTCGTGACCAACAACAAGCTTGAAACCTCATGTCTAGCTCTAGACTAATTGAACTAACTCTCGGGGCTTGTTGATTGTGAATATGCAAACACCTTTATATAAAAAATGATTAGAGAATGTACATACTTGCATATCTTTTATACAAAATTTTATCAATAATAATAATAATCTAATTTCAAGGTCACGACCAAGATAGACACCAAATTAGTGTATGATACCCCCTTGTTTGTGGTACAAGTGACCCCCTCCATGCATCGATTTGACTGCTAAACTCTACAGAGGTATACATACCCTACCCCCTTCTAGATTTGAACATGTGACCTTCTAAAAGGAAACACATGTTCTTAACCATTAAATACAAATATCCAAATGACTGATCCCATAAACCACAACATGGCTTCCCCACACATGATTTAAACCATGGATATACACAACCCATCCACTTTCATGATATACACAATAATAACATTTAAAAATAAATTGCATTTCCATAAAAAGGATGCATATTCAAACTCAAAAAATGTTTACATTAACAATTGATGAGTATACAGAGAACAACCAAAGAAATGCAAGAAGATGAACTTGTTACAATGCCATTACAATTGTCTAATCATATTTTTAGGATGTACACATCCATTATTATTATTAACAAGAACACCTCTTTTAGAGGTTTATGGTTTGTATCAACTTTTAAGACCTAGAAAGCATTTTATTGGAATGTAATTTAAGAGAGGGATACATACTATATTGAACATCATTTCACTACAATGCAAACAACTTCTAGTGGAGGTTTTTCCAAAACCTCCCTCCAAAATTATCCTCTATTTATAGTAGAGGTTGTTAATAGAAGTGGAGTGGTAGAGGTTGTTAATAGAAGTGGAATGGTAGAGGTTGTTAATAGAAGTGAAGTGGTAGAGGTTGGAGGTTTTAATTGAGGTTTTTTGGGTCAATGATCTTAAATAAAATTCAATGCATGTATGCGCTCATATATATATATATGGTGAAATGGTACATTAAATAAATAGGCACAATGAAAGTCGTTATTACTAATTTGTCATAAAATATCAGTTTCATTCAATTCTATATGTACTATAATATGTGCATCGTAAATTCATGAATCATCGATGTGTGACTATATACAATGCATCACATGAGGTTTAGAGTTTTTTTTATACAATATCGGTCTCTATTCAAAACCATAATTTTTTTATCGGTGCACTTCAATATAAGATGCACTGGTGCATTCCTTATATAGGAGAATCTGAAATTGTTTTATTGTTATGTGATAAATCTCATGCTAGTGTTTCTTTAAATAAAAAGCGCATTGGTACATACAAACATCGGATGCAACAAACAAGCTTTAGCGATTTTGCAATACAATATTGGTTTTATTTATATATTACAACTCATTGGTGTGCTTTCTTAAATGGCACACTAGTGCAATGCATTCAATTTTTTATTTATTACCAATGCATTTATAAATCTTAATTATACTAATGCATCCTTATCTAGATTCACTAAATAAGGTTTAGTTATCTTATTATACAATATTGGTTTTATTTTAAAAAACAACAAAAAATTAATGGTGCACTCCCTAATAGGGCACCAAATGTGATTAAATTACCTAGACATTGTAAAATATAAACAATCTAGTGCATTTGTACATCTTAATTGTATTGGTGCATCTATATATAAGAAGCACCAAATAAGGTTTGGACATTTTGTCATAAATTATATGTTTTTATTTAAACAAATTTTAAAAAGTAAATAGTGCACTTAATAAGAGGTTCATGCACCAAAAACCTGTTCATTGAATTATAAATTAGAAAAAAAAAAACTTGTGGTATGATCTAAACATAAGATCATAGCGGTGCATCTTACTATAGGGCACACCAGGGAGGGTATAATAAAACAATTACCAACTGTAAATACATTTTTATATTTTATTAAGTGCTTCCAACCATACAAGCATCAATACCCACCATCTCTATATATTCACCTCATTGTTAGTGCTAGTGTATTGATATATTCCTCAATTCCTTCAATTCAATGGTGGATTTGGTGAAATCATGCCTCCTTGGTAGGAAAGAGATTAGGTAAATTGTTTGTTACCTCCCCATTTACAGTTTTAGTGGATTAAAATTTATAATTTGGTTTAAATTTTCTTTCTTTTTTAGGTAATATTTTTTTTTTAATGTGTAGTGTGTTCAAGTCATTCGACTAGCACTGACCTATGTAGTGTCTCCTACAAATTAACAGGATGCACCATTGGTGGTGCATCACTTAAAGTGGAGTGCATTGATAAAGCAAAAAAAATAAAAATAAATCTCTCTTTTTTGGTGTTGCTCAAACTATTAGGAGGCACAAATAACAATGCTTCTAAATATTATAAGTGCACCACTAAGTTATTTTTATTTATACAAATAATTGAGCTTGTTGGTACTCTAGGAGATGTATGGAGGCACCATTATCGATGCATATATACATACTCATAACATCATTGAGTCAAAATTAAATTATGCATTTTACTGCACTTAATGGTGCACTTGTAAATGTATGATGGCTCTACTATTGGTGCTCGCACATCACACGTGCATTGTTGAAGCCAAATTTCTTATAGTTTTTATTGGTCTTGTAAATTTAAGGAATCATTATGAACAAAGTTCTCTTACATCAAAAGTGCACCAATAATATAATGGATTAACTAAAAAGTTGATGGCTTGTCGGTGCAATACAAAATGTACATATATAATGTTGTTGGTGTGTATGTGCACACAAGGTACATTGTTGAAGTAATGGTTCCCTTATACGTATCGACTCTACCAGTGTGTTAATATTTAATACATATCACTGATGATAGTGCATTAATAAAAAAAGACACACTATTGGTAGTGTATCTATGTTAATTAGGTGCATGAGTGAGTTCTATACTGTTTTTTCACAAAAAAAAATAATTTCAATTTTTAATGAATATTACAAAGTGTAATTTTGTGTGTGTGTGTGTGTGTGTGTGTATTCCTAATGAAATTTTTATGTTATAAGAGACAAAAATGGTGACAACAACAATAGTAGTAGCAAGAGGTTGGCATACACAACTTCATATGTGAGTGGGAGGCTGGAGAGAGGGAGAGGGATATGTACCCTTATCTTGTTATAGCATAAAATTGTGTTCTTTTGAGGCATGTTGGCCTCGCGTTTTGTGAGGAGGCTACATCCCTCAAGGGGGACCCACACTTGCTGAAGTAGTTGATCCATTATTGGAATGATGCTAGGGAGACATTTAGGGTTGGTCCTGATTTTTGGTACTAGCCCATGAAGGAGGATATTTATTTTATTACCAACATGTATAGGAGAGGGAAGTATTCTCCTCATTTCCATGATTTTCCACCTAGAATTAAGGGAGAGGCTCAATTATTATATGTGTAGATATATGTTAGTGCAACCATAATTGACCCTAGTGCCTTCCAAGTGGTTGGTGGTTAGTTGTGTTTACATGCATTCGATGCAAAGGAGGTTAGGTGCCTATTACTCATGGTCATGACATTGACATGCTATACCTTTGATGGGTCGTGCATTAGTTTCCATTTGATGTGCTATGTAGATATTTTATTTTAGAGGCCCATGTTGATTAGGTGGTCTGCCAATTTTTTATGACATTTTTGTTTTTCTTTGGATGGTTTTCATGCCATTTTTAATGGGATAATTGTCTTAACCTTTGCTTTAGAGTTAGTTACTTTATTTTTTGAGAGGTTTATGGTGACTCAACCTACATTCAACCACCTCCATTCTATATCAGTCTTTGATGTGTGTATGCACATGTGGGGGAATATGTTGTTGGAGTTACTTCACACACACCTAGGATTTATTTTTCCTAAGGTTATTCCTTGTTTATTAGTCATAATTAGTCATTATCCAGTCTCCTATATTTTAGGGGAGGATATTCCACTTGGAGAATATTCTCTTTCAATTAACACCTCAGTTTGACTAGTTGAGTTGAGTTTACATGTTGCATTGGTTTTGTCACCATGCAACATTGGGATCATCACCAACTCACTACTCTTTGTTCA
>ML869253.1:0-20534 GCA_009831015.1 Picea engelmannii | reverse complement strand
TGGCCTAATCAAAACATAAGCATCCCATCTTATACTAACTATCTCACCAGCCTATACAAAAAAACATATACACAAAGGCTCCCTGGCCTCAATATTGCGCGCACTTAAGTTGTTGCGCGCGGTATCCTGGAATGTGCACACTTCGTCATTTTACTACGCAGTACATGCGCGCACTATGCCATGAAAGATGCATACAAAAATATATAAAACAACTCACCAGCTTAAGTAAATTTCCATTTACATTACAATTGGGTTTGGCCTAGGGATATTACAATCCCCTCCCCTTATTTATGCATTGTCCTCAATGCATCATGTACCCATATACCACAAAATTTCAAAAATATGTGGGTATTATGCCTGCATTGCATCCTCATGCTCCCAATTAGTGTCCTCATGACCATACCTGGTCCATTGGACCTTTACAAGCCCTATTGCTTGATTCTGGAGCTGTTTTATTTTTCGGTCTAGAATGTGTACCGGATGCACTTGAAAAGTGCCTTCTTGTTCCACCTGAATCACATTCCAATCAGTAACATGATTAGCATCAGGAATATATTTTTTTAGCAATGATACATGGAATACATTATGAACAGACATAGATGCATGCAATGCAATCATATATGCTACTGGACTAGTCCTCTCTAGGATTTCAAATGGCCCACAATAACGAGCTGCCAACTTTGAACAATGTCCCAACTTCAGGGAACTTCTGTTGGATTTCACTTTCAAAAATACATGGTCTCCCACTTTGAATTCCCTATGAGTTCTGCCCTTATCAACATAGATTTTCTTCCTGTCTTGGGCATCCTTTAAATTTTTCTTTATTTTTATCATTTTCTCGTCCATTTCCCTGAGCAAATAAGGTCCAACCACTGCTTTATATGTTGGGTTATCCCAACTTACTAGTGTGTTTCACTTTCTTCCATAACGTGCCTCAAATGGGCTCATATTTAGATATGTTTGGTACCCATTGTTATAAGAAAACTCTACCAAGTGTAGGTAGTCTTCCCATTTTGATGGTTTATCCATAACATACATCCTCAACATATCCTCAATCACTTGATTTACCCTCTCTATTTGTCTATTTGATTATGAATGATAAGTTGTACTAAAATTCAAATTTGTTCCAAATCCATTAAATAATCCCTTCCAAAATTGTGAGGTGAATTTTGGATCTTTGTCAGACACAATTGTCTTGGGTATGCCATGGAATCGAGAAATTTCTTTCATATAAACATCAACAATGTTGGTTGCCTTGTGAGTTAGCTTAACTAGAATAAAATTGGCAGCTTTAGTAATCTTATCCACCACTACCATGATAGAATCATGTTGTTTATTTGTTTTGGGTAGTTTAGTGATGAAATCCATTGTTACAACTTCCCATTTCCACTCAGGAATGGGTAATGGATGTAGAAAACTAGTTGGGTGTCTATGCTCATCTTTTACCTTTTGACATGCTAAACATTTGGCAATAAAATCAACAACCTCTTTCTTCATGCCTGGCCAATAATATTGGCTTTTGACAGCTACAATAGTTTTCGGATAACCTGGGTGCCTAGCATAAGGCACATTGTTCATTTCTTTCAATATCAGATTTTTCAACTCCTGGGAATTTGGCGCATAAATTCTACCCTTGTACATGAAAATTTCATCCTTATCTATCTTGTATTCTTCAATTTTCTGCTGCAAATTACTTTGCTGTAATTTTTCCACTAAATCTTTGTATTGCAAATTTGATTTGGAAACCTCTGTAATTCTATCTTTCAAATCAGTTTGGTACATTCTAATGGATGTATCATGCAATTCATGTAGTCTTCTGTTGAGTGCATCAGCCAATTTTTTATCTTTCCCCTTGATATGATTTATATCAAAGTCATATTCACTTAGAAATTCTAACCATCTGCTTTTCCTAGCATTTAGAGTTGGCTGATCAAATAAATATTTCAGACCATTATGGTTTGTTCTTAGCTCAAACATTTTCCCCATGAGGTAGTGTCTCCATTTCCTCAAGGCATGCACTATGGCCGCCAACTCCAAATCATGAGTGGCATAGTGTCTTTCATGCTCCTTCAACTTCCTTGATTCATAACATATAACAAACCCATTTTGAGTGAGGACTCCACCAAGTCCTTATTTACGTGCATCTATGCATACAATGAAGTCTTCATTTGGGTCTACAATCCTTAGTATTGGAGCACTGGTTAATAATTGTTTCAAGTGTTGGAAACTCTTTTCACAATCCAATGTCCATTGAAACTTCACACCCTTTCTTTGCAAGGAAGTGATTGGGTGTGAAATCTTTGAGAATCCTTCAATGAATCTTCTATAGTAGCCTGCAAGACCCATGAATGATCTCACCTCTATCACATTCTTTGGCACTAACCATTTTCTAATGGATTTTATCTTCTCAGGATCCACTTCTATCCCATCCTCTAAAATGATGTGTTTCAAATAATGAATTTTCTTCTGATAAAATGAGCACTTGCTCAATTTGGCATACAACTGATTCTCCCTTAATATTTGCAACACCATACTCAAATGATGCTCGCACTCTTCTTATGACTTGGAATATACAAGGATGTCATCCAAAAATACAATGAAAAACTTGTCTAAACATTCTTGGAAAACACCATTCATTAAGCACATGAAAACATATGGTGCATTTAACAACCCAAATGGCACCACTGTGAACTCATAATGACCATGCCTTGTCCTGAAGGCAATCTTGTTGATATCTTCCTCCTTAATCCTTACCTGCTGGTATCCTGATCTGAGATCTATCTTGGAAAATATCTTTGCATCCTTTAATTGATCAAAGAGATCATCAATCCTTGGTAAAGGATACTTGTTATTTACAATCACTTTATTTAACTGTTAAAATCAATGCACAATCTTAATGTCCCATCTATCTTCTTCACGAACAATATTGGGGCACCCCAAGGTGACACACTTGGGCATATATACCCCTTCTTCAAAAGTTCTTCAAGCTACATTTGCAACTCCTTCAGCTCTGGTGTATTCATTCTGTAAGGAGTCTTTGAAACTGGAGCTGCTCCAGGCATTAGATTTATAGAGAAATCAATATCTTTCTTTGGGGGTAGTCCTAGTACCTCCTTGAACACATATTCAAACTCTTCCAAGGCTGCATGTTCTTCCAATTTTGGCACCTTATCTATAGGTGTCTCTTCCATATGAGATGAAAATATTTGACACCCTTTTCTGTAACATTTCTTCAGCTACACTGCTAAAATTTCTCTTATGGTTACTGCCCTGGGAATTCCTTGCACTTTTCTTAGGCTCCCTTCCTCATCCAAACAATTAAATGACTTGTTATGATAGTCTAGGATAACATGATGTTGATCCAACCAATCCATCCCAATTAGACAGTCATAAGAACCTAAAGGCAAGATGTTCAAATCTTCCCCGGTGTTTAGTCCATTCATGTCCATAAGACATGACTTAACCATTTCATTACTTTTATTTTGGCTCCGGTATCCATCTTCACCAATCAATATTTTCCATGCTTGATTTTTGAAAAATGAAAATTTTCCACCATATTAGGATCTATATAACTATTACTATCTTTTGAATCAATTAAAATAACAATGGTTTGGGTGTTGATCATACCTTCCACTTCAATCATATGTGACTAATACTCTGCTTGCTTTTTGTCCAGGGATGCATAGATCCTTGGCACATTTCTTCCCATGTCCTCCACTATTTGAGCTTGCTGTACATTGTGGACAATCCTCACTTTTTCACTTATGTGAGGACAATCTTTGAACATATGATCTCATTTACAACCCCAACAATGAATAGGTGGTTGCCTTGGCCTTTGACCCCCGGTCTCAATCGTTCTGGGTTTTCTAGAAGTTGGTTGTCCCTGAGGATTATTTCTAAAGAATGGTGGCTTATTTCCCTTCTTCCTTTGATCCATATTGAATTTATTTTTGTCTTCCCAAGATTTTTGGAAAGTTGGCCTTTCTTTTTTCTGATCATATAGGTATTTAGCTCATGTTATGGTCTCCTCCAATGTATTGGGATCATCACACTATATTTTGTCACTGATGAATGGTGGAAATCCACTCAAATACCTTTGAATCTTAACTGTCTCATCCTTGATGAAAGAGACATACTTCAACAGTTCTAAAAACCTTCTCTCATATTCGTCTATGGTCATACTCCTAAGATTGGGTACAAAGAACTCTTTAATTTTCTTTTCATAGTATCTCTTAATCAAGTATTTCTTCTCAAAATACTTCTTGAATTCTCTCCAAGTAACACTTTTCTCTTTAATGTGTTGTACCTGCCCAAGCTGATCCCACCATATGGATGTCTTTCCCTTGAGTTGATAGATAACAATTCTACCTTCTACATGAGAAGAATAATTATGCAATTGAAAATACTTTCTCATGCCCAACAACCATGTCTCTGCATCTTCATCCTTCTTCTTCTCGCCATCAAATGTAGGAGGTTTGATTTTGTTCATTTCTCCTCGTAGCTCATCCACCCCAGACCTCTTATGCTTCCTGACAGGGGATGGACTTGATTTTTTATGTTCCCTCTTATTGTAATTCCTCAAGGAGTGATGGTGATGTATGCTAACACTGCTTGCTCTTCTTTTCTCATCGGGAGACCTGTGACTTCCAGATTTGCTTGAGCCACTCTCCTTATCCAATTTATTTTATATTATGTTCAAACTCTCCAATAACTTCATGTTGAATTCATCTTGATTCTCCTTGGCTTTTATAATCCTTTCATTATCATCTTTATGGATTTGGACATCCTTCTGCAAATTTTTAATGGTCTCTACCATATTCATGTTTTCATCCCTTCCTTCTCCATGTCCATTGGAGTTTGTTCTTTCAATGCCCAAATGGACATCCATCCTTCTAATCTCATCCTCCTGACTGTAAGTCCCCCGTGACTCTTCCATTACTCTGGACTCAATGTTGATCTTTATATGATCTAGTTGTTGTTAACTATGCAAAATGGGCAGCCAACAAAACTTTGTCAGGCTAACTGTTTCAACAATTTCATGAAAATATATGAACCATTCCGTATCAATAATATATCATAATTATTTCTTCTGATTTCCCAGAGAATTAAATGCCCATATTAATTTTCTAGGTGTATACTTAGATTCCAATGTCAAATACCTTTCCAACGCTTTCTCCCATGCCCAATTCCGAGTCTTGAGCAGAAAGTTATGGTTATTTGAAAATTTCCCATTAATTTTTCTGTTCATTTTTTTTTCAAGTTGGTGCAACTCTGCACTATAAATATGCATTTTTGCACCTACTCCTTTGGAATTTTCGTAGGATCTCAATTGGGTTTCTTCATATACATATTATGGACACTCTATCCAAGTTTCACCTTTTTCTAGATTCCAAGGTGCTAGTACAACCGATTGAAGTTCTAGGCCAAAATACCATATTGTAACTGATATGCTACAGGTACCTTCCTTGCCATATTAAACATCTTTAACATGCCCAGAAATTCAATTAAACTTTGGGAATGTCTTCTATGGTTCAATAGATTTTCATTGACTACTCTTGGCCTCAATCTGATTTCAGAGAAGAAATTTATGGCTTTCTGAAGTTAGATGGGTCTTAAAATTTACCCTTCACTGTTTGTGTTATAGCTTTCTCATAAAATATCTGTTTGAAGAATGGTTTACACCATTAGAAAGCTCTCTCCGGGCTCTTTTATTTCAGATATAGAGACAAAGTGTTTCAAAATGTGCCTTAGCACACTCTATTCTCATGGTTTTTGAGTAGCTAAAAACGTTGTTAAGGCCCTCAAAAATGCGCTACAAAAAGATGACGTTCAAATGATATAAAACGTCACAAAAAATCACTGATTTTCTGCTATTGTTTACTCTCCAAATGACTTTGCACGCACAAATTTCAACCTGTAAACCCATATTCACCATGCACAACAACAACACAAGGTAAATCATGCTCCACACATCCATAACTACCGTGCATCACTTCTTTGTCGTGCCAATAACTAGTGCGCATTTCTTTTGTGTCACACGCCAATATCCACCGCACACAGTTTTGGTTCTTGCACTATTACCTATTGCACACTATTTTTGTATCGCACGCTGATGTTCCGCGTACATTTCACTCTACGCGTTGCACCATGAAAAATTTTAGTACGCCTCCACTGTGCACCAATACTCTGCGTGCAACATTAACAAAACTGTAGCATGACAACATATACCCACATTGCACGCGCACCAACCAAACTCCTCTATGCTCTGCCAATACTGTGCACACCACACGCGCCATTATTATGTGTGTGCACACTGCATAATGCTAAATTTAGCGAGTGGACCCGCACACCAACATTTTACCGTGCGGTGCCAAAATTTAGCGCACACATCAGCATGCCAACATTTTTTCGCACAATGCCAAAATTTAGCACTCACAACAACACGTCAACATTTTTCTGCACGGTGCCAAAATTTAGCACGTGCACCGACAGGCCAACATTTTTCCGCACGGTGCCAAAATTTAGTGTTTGCACCAACACGCCAACATTTTTTCACGTGGCACCCAATTTTTACTTATCATAAGCTTTTTACTGTGCATCATGCATTTTTAGTACGCCCACCTATGCACATACATTTTTATGTGCATCAATTTCCTTGTGAATTCCGCTACAGAAATTGGGGATTTTTCTAACTTTTTCCCCAATTACCATACTGCAATTGTGAATTTTGCTCAATTCCACCCTAATTACACCAATTCGACCTCTGCAACAACCAATCGATGCGGTTTGACATTTATGGAATGAATGTTTCCCATACTCAAGTCACGGATTGGGAATTTAAATTACAAAACTCGCTCCATCTGTCATGGATTCACTGTAACTTCAAATTCGACCAATTCCGGGTCTGAATTTGCTATAACATATATTAAATCATGAATATCTCACCACTTGGCTAAATTTCTCCATTTTCTCATGAATTCAAAAACAAAAATTAGGGTGTTTCCCAATTCCATGTCGTTGCTTCTAAATTTTACCATGAACGCTCTGCAACTTGAAATTTCGCCAATTCAAAATAAATCCTCTGTGTAATTTTGCTTCAACTCAACTTGCTCAGCCCATTCAGGCTCAGTGTTGAAATATGAAGCTCTAATACCATATTGTAAGGTCCCCTGCCACCCAGGTCGGACCACGCTACATGAGATAACTCTTTCATTCTACGAAACATACTGTAACATACCCAACAACCAACTGATATATGCCATATAAATTTTTCAGACTGCATGCAATTAAAACATATGCACATAGAACTCTTGCGAAAGTTTTACATATAAAACAAAAACAAATAAATACATTCTGTAAATGCATGGATTCATACTAAAATGACAATAAACATATACAGGAAATGCCCATAAATATACCCACAGTTATAAACCACACACAGGATAAACCCATAAAAATAATCACGTAAATAACAATGCATCATCTAAATTTATCACACAGTTGACACTTATCTTGGTACGAATATCACCCACTATGTTCAGAGCTTCCACGAACCTCCCAACCTTAGACTACACTGTTCATCACTCTCAATAGTGGGTCACCTCCGAGCTAGGACCAAACTCCACCTGGGTAAAGGGATTTCCAACCAATCTAATGGCTCATAGACAATAGGAAAAACTTCGTCACAGGTGCCTACTCAATCTAACAACCTATAGTCTCTCATTCCCCACATGACTATCCCACCCGAGGAAGTGTGCCCCTTCTCTGCTCAACAATCCTTTAGCTACCCCACTTCCCTTCCAGGGCTTCAACAACAGTCAGGACAAGAAGTCTCAGAGACCTATAGCTATATTTTAGCACATTCAGGAAATCAATTCCCAACAATTCTCTCACTCAGAGAGAAATTGATCACGGGCTTGACAACCCTCCTCTTCAATATCCCACGGGCCTAACAACCCACTTCTTCAATCCAGCTCCCAAGCTAACCAACTACACAAATAGGTATGGCTATGGATACAAGTTCAGGTATAGTCATGAAGGTACGTAGAATAGATCAATGGGTGTGTGAATGCTCATGGATGATTGACTGGTTGACTGAATGATGGAATGAATGATGTTCTCAATGATGGATGGAAGTGTGAAAATAAACTAAGTCCCGACAATATGTATGCATGTCCCCAACTTGACATTTTTCATGTTGGGAGCTACATTGGCCCACTTGTCCCCAACTTTGGAACTTAGGATAAAATAATTATCCATACTTTATGTTTTAAGAAATATTAATATAATATTCCTTTTTGGCTTAAGCTCCCTAGCTTAGCGCGTTTTCCTTAACTTTTAGCCCCTCCCTTTCCCTAACTAGTGGAGTTTAGTCCCCGATCTTTTTTATCATGGTCGGTCTGCACGCAGCGATGTATTTCATATTAATCATGAAATATATACAAAAATGGGGGCATTGGCCTTTAACATCTAGGCTCTCCGGCTAATCAAAACATAAGCATCCTAGCTTATAATAACTGGCTCACCAGCCTATAAAACACATCATATACATAAAGGTTCCTTGGCCTCAATATCGCACACACTTAAGTTGTTGTGCGTGTATCCTGGAATGTGCACACACTTAAGTTGTTGTGCGTGTATCCTGGAATGTGCACACTTCGTTATTTTACTGTGCAATACATGCACGAACTATGTCATGAAAGGTGCGTACAAAAATATATCAAACAACTCACGCTTAAGTACATTTCCATTTACATTACACTTGGTTTTGACCTAGGAATATTACAATTCATGTTTGCATTACAATGATGAAATTAGAGGAAATCCATGCTTTCAAAAAATTATTACAATGATGAAATCAGAGCAAGTTTTTGAATGGAAAGTTGATACATATGCCACCCTTTACTTGCCAGAAGGATAGGTGGAGATCTAATCATCACTGACAGTTTTAATGGTTGTCCGATTCCATGTTGCCGTTTCTGGGTCAAATTTAAGTTCCCACGTAGGCCAGTAATGTAGGTCTTTCTCCACAGTAAAACCATGGTCGTTTCCATGTAAATACAATGTCCTAACAATAACGAGAACACGAATTCCTTTGTTGCATTTACAAATTTCTACAAATCTGGTGTCAGTTTTTCATTTACTTGAACAATCCATCTAGCAGAAGCAACTCCATATGTATGGGTAGGGCTGCCAGGAATGACTCCCGACAGGTATACCCCATGCCCTTGTTCCGGCCAAAATCCCAATGAAAGGACAACTGAGTGCGTCTCCTGTATAGCATAGCCACACCAATTTACCAAGTGCGTGCTTCCAAACCCTCTTCTTACATCGGTGCCCACAAGAACCTTAATCTCTTTTGGCAAGCATTTTCAACATCAAGATAATTGGTAATTGGCCTTCCATTTATGTCTAATACCATGTCACCAATCTGCACCTTACCTTCTGCTCATGATCCGGCGAAACAACATTCCACCTGCAAGACATGTCGTCTCATAGGATATTTGTTTGCTAACTCGGTAATCCACTTGTCACTTAACCCAAAACCACGGGCCTTTGAAAGTAAAACTGGACAAAGGTGAAACTCTAAATTGCGGAGAAGGGGCATATAAATATAGATTTCAGTTCCATTAATAAGAAAACGTGAACTAGGTGAACCTACATTTCCATGAATCATCTTCTCTAATGCCTGGCTGACGGCATAAATTGGAATTCCTCGCATGAATGGAATCTCTTTCAGCGACGGACTGCAGAAACTGCCCCATAATGCCTGAACCCTTCCCTTCTTATCGATTAGTACACAATAAAATATACTTCCAAAATCTGCTTCTAATTCGATTACGTCCATGTTGATGGCTCCATACCGGGGAATATCAGCTGGACCAATATTCAATGAAAATCTTGGGTTTGTGACAAAGTACTTGCGCGATCTATCTTGTAAGCTCCGACTAAACCCAACAAGATATACAACATCGCCCCTATTCAAAGAAGGTTCAGGAAGAAGAGCAGTTGCACACACTTTTGCGATACCAGCTGGACCTAATGCATTAGGATCATATGCTACTAATGCATAATTGTGGACAGGGTGCAAAAAAACAACCTGACCAAGGATTTCCATTGGGTACGCAACAAATGCTAGCATGACATTCCCATGGATCCATCATGATAGACCACCACCCCTGTTTGAGAAAGAGGGTTCTTCTGCGCACCATCAAGTAATGAGGATGGTGGTACATGAACCTCAACCATCACAAGACTTGATTCAATGACTTGCTCGACAGATGAATATTTAATTCTAGGTGCTCCATCGGTCTCAGCTTGATTTTTCATTTGTCTCCTCTTTGTCTTTGTCTTGCCTGGATCAAGTCTGGTAGACATTTCAAGCCTCCTTTCCCATAGTCCAGTCACGTCGTCTCGAGTGTAGAGTTGAGGCTCTGCATACCATTCATTCCTGTCAACAGTGACAAGAACAGACCTAATTCGATAAGGATTTTCATGTGTCAGAAATTGTAGCAGAACCTGTAATCCTCTATGTAACTTGGGCAAAATGGATATAAAATATTCAGGTCGTGTGGTTTTTTCCCCTGCCAATGTTTTAATGATGGCATGAGGAGAAACACCTGTCATCGACAACATATAGCCTGGTTGAGAAACATATACTAGACCACAATTAAAGAATAAATTCCTAGCATGTTGGTACGATAGAGGATGAATTATGCCACCACTTAGTTCCAAGAAATTACTAGGAGTTATAGAATGTAGGTTCTGGACCTCTCAAACAACATTTACATGAGCACCACCCCTCAGAACCTCTATATCGATCTCCTTTCCACCATTATCATCCAATACTGTCTTGAAATTCATAAAAATGCGTCACAAAATCACCATTCACCCGGACAAGTACATCCCCTAGGTACAAATGATTCTGAGCAGGACCTCCTGGCACCACGGAATCTATCACAAGAATTCTTGTCTCAGCAGAAAATCCTTTCTTACTAATTGGTCAACGTTGCCTAGAATCCCTAACGAAAGTACCTCATCGACCCCTGTGTGAAGAAGGGTCATCTGGAGTGTGCCTCGAGGAATATGAGTTGCTTGCCATCCAATGTTGGACTTGTCCT
Source organism: Picea engelmannii (assembly GCA_009831015.1). Lineage (NCBI taxonomy): Eukaryota > Viridiplantae > Streptophyta > Pinopsida > Pinales > Pinaceae > Picea > Picea engelmannii. The sequence continues at coordinate 9,414 of ML869253.1, read as the reverse complement.
TGTACCTTTGTAAAATTTTCAAAGCCCTTACCACTCGATCCAGTGGAAGAAAAAATGAAACAGGAGTTTTGCTGGAAACATTTAATCCAACTACTTGCCCGTCACAATAAATTACTGGTGACCCACTTGAACCTCCTCTTGTACCTGAAGTTGCCTGCATATAAAATGTATTGAAGTCATTGTATCCATCTGTGTTATAACGAGGGGCCTGTCGATCCAATCGGGCTATGGTTCCTGTAAAAACTGAAAGCATTTCTTCACTGATATTACCTACCACCCGGATCTCCAATCCAACAGCTGTAGCTTCTGGTGCAAGAGGGATTTCCTCAGGTTCCATAAACTTAAGTGTCGAGGGATCGAAACGGAAAAATCCAAAATCATGAACAAGGTCACGATAAAGAGGATAAACAGGAATATTCTGACAATTGGGGAACTTAGCATCGGCAACATCAGGTCTAGACTGGACGACATGCATGTTGGTGAGAATGATCCTACGTTGTTTATCAATGATGAAACCGGTAGCATTGTATACATCGGCTATCACCGTGTCAAAATCGCGAGTGGCAGTGACTCTTAGCACCACCACGGCCTTGAAAGCCCTGCTTAACGACATACCCCATTTCCCTGGGGTTGCAACGCTCTGCCTCTGTGCCTCGTCAATTTCCATGGTTAAAAGGTTTACTCAGACTACGAAATTTTGTAGAGCATGTCTTTGCGAATTTGATCGTGAGACCGAGGTAGATTTTCCCGTTATATAAACAAAAAAAAATTGATGAATCTCGATTTCTACGACCGTTATAATTTTAAAATTTGGAATTTGAAGGATGAATCCGGATTTCCTCGACCGTTTGATATTTAAAATTTGGAATTTGAATGATGAATCTCGATTTCCATGACCGTTTAGTTTTTATCACCTATTTTATCGGTTATGTTTAAAATTCAGATAAAAATTTTAAAAATTATGTAGTGCTAAAATTTTTAAAAATTATGTAATGGTAAATTTTAGTAGTTTACATGACTTATTATTTTCATAAAGTTAAGTTGATTTATATATTCAAAAATACAGTTTAAATAATATAGATTTGTAATTTTACTAACAATTTTATTAAGGAATTTGGGTAATAACAAAAAAAATCCAATTCAAAAAATAAAATGTATAAACTTATCTTTTTTTAGTTTTAATATTTGGAATTTGAATGATGAATTAGAAATTGTATGTATAAAATTAATCACAAGCATATATTATATCTTCCATTAACACTAGTGAATTATATTGTATCTACCATTAACACTAGTAAATTAATGTTTATGACACTAAATCCATTAATGCTTTCAAAAATGCAATTTAAACAATAGAAATGAATGATTTCACCCAAATTTATATAATCATATTATGGTGAAAAATGTCAAAACTTAAAACATTTAGACAAAACCACCACAAAATCTTGCTTATGTATATCATATGAGTATTTATTTCATTCTAACAAAAATCCATACATTCTTAATTAAAATATTGATATTAAAAAATATTGAATTAAATATTAATAAAATTTGTATAAGAGATATTTATAATAAATTTCACTATGTTTTTTATATTGATTATGGTTTATTAAAGTTTGTTATAATCAATTATAGTTAACTATTAATGACAATATTTAAGTAAAGGTGATTGGTTAAATATAATTTATTATAATTAATCATATTTGACTACATTTAATTATTTCAAGTATATTCAATTAAATATAATTTATGATGGCTTACTATGATTAATTATGGTTCATGAGGGTTGACTATAGTTTATTCATTTACAAATAAAGTTTCCTATCTTTTACTATAATTTACTTAGAATTGATATTAGTTGAGTAAAGATATTTGTGACTATCATGGTTAATAACTATGGTTTCAACTATAGCTTATTATAATTGATTATAGTTGACTACTTTTGACTTTAGTTCACTTTGGTTGACTATGGTTTCTCTTAATTTATAGCTATAATTAATCATAGTCTACTATGTTGACCATGATTTATTATAATTAATCATCGTGACTATATTTTATTGTAGGTGAATATGGTTGACAATATTGACTATCATTCTCTATGGAGGACCATATTGACTATCATTCATATGGATGACCATGGTAGATTATGGTCAACTATGATTGAATATAACTGAGCATGTTGAATATGGTTGCATATGGTTGACAATATTGATTATGGTTGACTTTTATTGACCATGGTTAATAATAGTTGACTAGGATTGCTTGGTTGATAAGGGTTTACTATGGTTTGACCTTGTTGACTATGGTTAATCATAGCTTATGATGGTTGAATATGATTGACTATTGTTGGTTGACCGTGATTAAGTGTTACTGCAAGTTAATGCTTCCCTCACATGACACATTAGTTATAAAGGAAATTTAGAAAGAAAATAATCTATTAACTACGAGGAAGTATTCGAGGTACATGCAAAACTAATTAGATTATGGTGTAACATGATGAAATGTACAAAATTTAATTATCTTGAACTATAATATATATGTTGGCACCCAAGGTTTTGGGTAAGTTGCATGGGTGCATATCTCATCTTGCACACACATCAGTTTCGTGTGCACATATCAACAACTGCGCGACGGAAGAAAGTAGGGACGTGTCAATCTAGTTTTGTATTGTGCACAAAAGATCAGAAAGAAACTGCGTGCAAGTTGAATCAAAATAATATCTTTGGGGATCTTCTCGAGTAATGAACAAAAACAACACAAGAGATCATGGGGCAAATGATGGTTGAGATGGAAAGTTCGTTAGGATTGCCACACCCCAAGGAGGTTACATGTGATGCACGAGGATAGAAGAAGCATGTGGAACTAGAAATCACTCGAGAGAGTGGAGAAAAGAAGAAAAGAGAGCAGTCTAGTTTTTGGAAAAAGAGAGAGTCTTTCTGAGTTTTGTAACAATCTGGTCTAAATTTTGTATGAAGCTAGTCTAAGTTTTGTAACAGTACTTTGTAAGCCTAAAAAAAATTCATGTTTAGAGTCTATATTGCAGTTAGTTAATAGGAAAGAGCATGAGCAGAGAGTGCATGGTGCACTGTAATGCATTTTTTTGTAGAATGAACCACACCACCTAGAGCACAATTTCCAGTGATTTGAAGCTAGTTTGGTATGCATTCTAAGGAATAATGGAGATAGACTAAAGTTGCATTTATTTCTGTTAATGAATATATATACGTTTTGATTTAAATGGATGGTTTTGTTAATGATTTATGTAGTTACTCTATTAATGTCTTATGATTAAATGAATGAATGATAGCCCGAGTAGCTTCCTTGTCTACTTTATCACTTCATATCCGACACAAAACCAAATGGTCTCTATGATTCTCAGATCATCTCGGGTGAGTCCTTCAATCTTTGACTGAATATTGATATGCCGATGCCTTGGGGTTTTGTTGGCCAAATCTAGTTTTGTATTTAATGATGAAGGGAGAGAATGAGGTGGAACCCATCTCAGGAGGAAATACAAGACTAGTTATCTATGAAGGAAGATGTGTTTGCACGATGAGAAACCATGGGTATAATAACCAACATTGACCCTTAGAAGGAGAGGTACATCTACACTAATTTTCATGAGATTTTCTTTGTTGAGTTTCCATTGTTGTTGTATGAATGGATGAAGAGGAAAACCACCATTAATACTACTTTAATAGCCCTAAAACCACTAGTATGGGACTAGACTACAGTTGATAGAATGAAACCATTGGATAATAAGTGGGATCAAGAAATCAACCTTTTGTTTGCTTGAGTAAAGGAGGGATATATATTGACCATGCTCAAAGAAAAATTCAAGCTCTACAACTTTTAGGGCTTTCCACATGCCCCCACCTCTTGCAATCCTAGACCTCCTCTGACTCCCTCTGCTCGCTCTAACCACCCCAGCTCTGTGGCCCCGACCACCTCAGAAGAATGGAAACGAAAGGAACGGTGAAAGCCCCCTCTTATCGTAATACAACAACAAATGATCCAGGGAACTCTCAAGTTTGGTGCCCGTCCTTTGAGCTGCCTCTGCACCTATGAGACCAATACCTGTAAGAAGAAATGGAAGTTTTCAAGCAACATAACTTGGATGTTGAGTCCTCACATCCAAAAGCAACTCAGGCTTGGATCCCCGACAAATGCATTCCCCAAGCCCTGGTTGCTCGAAGATATGTTATCAAAACCATAAGAATAGGAGAGCATACAAAGTTTATGAGAGACCATTCCCTCATAGGAAATTTCCTAGGTCTCTGGCCCTCAGAAAAGGACCTAGCTCGATGGATCAAGACGTGGTGGAACCCCAAGGGAGACTATGAGATCCAATTGAGTTCCAAAGGATTCTTTAAGGTAATATTCTACAACCTAGATGACAAGGACATGATCTTTGAAGGGGGGCCATATTTCTACAACTCAAACAACCTTTACCTTCGTTTCTGGAGGGACCGCTTCTGCCCAGAAAAGGAAAACTTCACATATGCACCGGTATGGATACATCTCTACTCCCTCCCTCAAGAGTTCTGGTTAGAGGAAATTTTAATGGGCATAGGAAACACCCTGGGTAAATATGTCAAATCCTCTAAAGCTACCAAACAAAGAAAATACACCTCTTATCCAAGGATATGTGTCTATATGAACATTTCCAAAGCACTGCCAGGCACATTCACCTTAGAATACCAAGATGAGGAATGGGCCCAAACCTTGGATTATGAACACATCCCTTTCAGATGTCGAAAATTCCATGAACATGGGCATCTCTTCAGAGACCTCCCTTTAAATGCCCCCCCCCCCCCAAANGAAAACCTAAGGATGGTTTCACCCATGCTCACAATAGAAGAAGACAAGCTTAGAAGAAATCCACAACAGTCAATGGAAAAAAGAACCATAACAACAACTCATTTGAGGCCCTTAATCGCCTACCAGAGAAAAAAGAGGTGAAAAACCCCCACAAATATGTGGGGGAAGATCCTAGCAAGCACAAGGAAGACCAGTTGACACAAGGGCATCATTCCCCAGCAATCCAAGCAGACCCAAATACTCACCCAACCATTGGAAAAGAATCACTAAGAGAAGCGGACACAGTCATGGAAATGGATGAGCAGGACCTACAGGAAATAGAACTAGACAGGCTAGAAGAGGCACTCAACAAGAAGGATCTCCAAAGATTACCAGATGACCAACTCAGGAAAGTTCACAAGGTATTTATGGATTCATCATTAGGAGATACATCCAGGCTGGGGATTAGCATAGGCCCAAACTAAGATCCAAGAAAACACCCAAAAGAAAAAAAGAGGCATGGTAGAAAATTGGCTCAACAATTAATAAAGGAGGAGGGAAACAACATGATCAACTTGGGACAGATTCAAAGGCTCTCTGAGAGATCCTTCTCCCACCCACCAAATTTTTAACTATGAATATCCTCACATGGAATATCAGAGGTCTAAATGGAAAATCCAAGCAAAGGATTTTTCAAAACTGCATCAAAAGGAATACCCTGATATACTCCTGATACAAGAGACAAAATGTCCAGGACAAATTGCAGAAGACATCCTCCAGAGATGTTGGCGACATTGTATCTCCTATTAAAGGGACTCAAAGGGAGCTTCAGGAGGCCTATCCATCCTATGGAACCCCGCCATAGTCATCCTAGATCAAGGCTTATCCACTCCACACACCATCACAACGCACTACAGAGCCATGGGCTCATACAAGGAGGGAATGATCACAAATGCTTATGGACCGCAAAATAGCTAGGACAAAGACCTCTTTCTTCAAAGCATGGCCTACTTAGTCTCTCTATCCGAGGGAAAATGATGGATTATCGGGGGTGACTTCAATATGATTCTTACGCAGGAGGAGAAAAGAGGAGGGGAAAAACGCATGGAGCAGGATAACATAAAATTCCAAGAACTCATAGAGAACCTCAGACTAGTAGACATAGAGAACAACAATGTCACCTACACCTAGACTAACAAAAGATCAGGTCACCAACAAATAGCATGCAAGCTAGACCACTTTCTCATTTATGAAAATCTCCTTTTGGAAGGCCCCCTAATAGATTCCAACATCCTCTCGAAGGAAGGCTCGGATCACTGGCCAATTCAGTTATGGGTAGACACTATTGCCACCCCCAAGTTAAAACCCTTCAGATTTGAAATTTTTTGGCTTGCCCATCCCGACTTCCAAGCACTAGCCCGTCACTAGTGGATCACAACGAAAATTTAGGGGGGGTACAAAAATGTACAACTTCCAATAAAAGCTCAAATACTTTAAACAACAGGTGCAAAAATGGAACAAAGAAGTCTTCCAGAATATCTTCTAGGAACGAAAACTCCCAGAAAAAAAACTAGAGGATCTTCAAAGGCAATTCATTCTCTTAGGACACACCGTCACTCAACCGCTAGAGGAGAATGAAATCAAAAGGAAACTGGAAGAAAGACACAGGCAGGAAGAAATCTCGTGGAGATAGAAATCTCAGGTTCAATGGCTCAATGAGGGAGAGAAAAATACCAAAATTTTCCACTGGTCCATGATCCACAGACACCTAATAAACCATATAATGAAACTGGAGGACCCTCAAGGAAACACCCTGTTAAATCACAGGGAAATTTCGCATGAGTTGTCAGGTTTCTACAAGGATCTCCTCTCAGAACCAATGGTGGACATCTCTTCAACAATTGAGCGGGTGACAAAAAACATCCCAACTATTATCCCCGAGGAGTAGAATGAGGCTCTCGCGACCCCAATAATGCAGGAAGAAGTGGATTAGGATATTCATAATCTACCCACAAGAAAGGCTCCAGGACTAGATGGATTCACTACAGACTTCTTCCAGTCCTGTTGGCCAATGTTAAGGGAAGAAGTGTGGAATATGGTGGAGGAATCTCGTAGCTCAGACAATGTTCTCCCAGCACTCAATGCCACTTTCCTCACCCTAATTCCCAAAGAAGAAAGAGTAACAAACCTGAATAATTTCAGACCCATAGCACTCTGCAATGTGATCTATAAAACCATCTCCAAGGTCATAGCTCTAATAATCAAGCCCATACTCCCCTTCATCATATCCAAGGAGTAATCATGTTACGTTGAAGGAAGGAAAATCATGGACAGTGTTATTCTTGTCCATGAAATCATTCACCCGCTCAAAAGGACCCGCACTCTAGGTATGCTTCTAAAACTTGACCTCTCAAAAGATTTTGACAAATTAAGCCAGCAGTACATGAGAGTTCTTCTTGCGGCTTTTGGTTTCAAAAAGGATTGGATCTCTTGGACAATGAACCTCATTTCCTCAACATTGTTTTCAATCCTCGTCAATGGAGTCCCTTCCCAACCCTTCTCCCCCATAAGAGGAATACAACAAGGCGACCCTCTCTCCCCTTTCCTTTTTGTCATTATGGCTGAGGGCCTAGGATGCTATATCAAGGCCTCAATACAAAATGGCTCCCTCCAAGGCCTCCATCTTCATGGCCTACAACCAACATCCTCCCATAGCCAATTTTTCGATGACACGCTACTAATGAACATCCCCACTATGCAAGAAGCAAATAAGCTAAGCTCCATTCTCAAATATTTCAGTGAAGCCTCTGGCACCACCTTCAATCTAGACAAATCATAGCTCTTCTTCTTTAACACTCATGTAGCAATCCAACAACACCTTTCTCAACTTTTAAATACCCTTGTCTACACTCTTCCCTCACGATATCTAGGACTCCCTCTCTCTGACTTAGTAGCCAGAAACATCTCCTGGGACTCTCTCCTAATCTCCATCTCCAATCGGCTCATCACTTGGAACTTTCGATCCCTCAACCTTCCAGCGATAATTATACTCCTAAAGTTAGTCCTTCAAGCTATCCCTGCTTACCTCTTCTCAGCCCTAGTCGCCCCCCTCTCGGTCATCAAGAAAATAAGGAATCTGGAAAGAAACTTTCTCTGGCATGGACACAATCCAAACAAAAAATGGGCCCTCGTTAGTTGGGACAAATATTGTAGGCCTAAATATTTAGGTGGACTGGGCCTCTGGGACCCTGGGAAATTAAATAGCACCATGGGAGCAAGAATCTAGTGGAGATGGCTCAAAACTCCAGCAAATATCTGGGCCAAAATATGGCATTGCAAATATGCACCAAACACACATCAAAGCCATCTAATAAGAATGAGGGAGAAAATACAAGGCTCCAACATCTAGAATGCGGCCTGGAAAAATAGGCCACTCATTCATGAACATGATTTCTAGGAAATATGCAATGGCCAGAATTCCCTATTCTGGACGGATTCCTGGAAACAACTACCACCCCTTCTGTTTATCCTAAGTCTGTACTAAGGCTTAAACGTATAGTGTCAAGGCATCCGAAAGTATGTGAAACATGGATATGAGGGTAATGTCACCTTCGGTATAGGAAACTAGGGAAGATTTCTACGTTCTCGTTGTCTAGCTTCCAACTGCTCCTGAGCAGTTATATCTTGTTCAATGGCTGCCCATGAACGCTCGAGTTCTTCCCGGTTATTGGCAGTTTTGAGGATTGTATCAAAAAGGTTTAAGGCGATATGTGTTTGGTTAGATAGTCCAGGTTCGATATTAGGCTGTGTCGCTGCAGGGACAGTCATGGAGGAATAATAAAAATGTGAACGGGTTTAAGATTTATTAAATGATGTCTCAATTGAGTTGAGTAAAAGAGAAATTTACGTTTTCAGAACAAAAAGAAATGGGATTTGAAGGCTCTTTCCCGTAACTGTATTATGTCTTAATATAAAAGTGTGAGATGGTAGAAATACATTTAGCTGTATATAGCGCAAGATTCCTGTCAAAGAGAAAAATCACATATAAATAGAGGAGGAAATTAGTAAGAAAATAAATGACATAGCAAAGAATAAACGTAGGACTCTGAAAATGCAAATTGGTCTTACACCCGCTGATAGATGGTGCAGAGGAAAGACAATAAACAAATACAGAAAAAGAGGAAGGCAACCCTCTTTTATGAGGGAAATGTATTGCGGCTATGTATGAGAGCGAATATTGTATTCTGAGAGAGGAGACTGTGAGAGAAAGAAGAGGAAGTTACAACGGGTTTTGCTGTAGGTTGTATCCCTTCATTTGCTGGATAATGATAAAGGAAGGACCTGGAAATTTCTCTGGTGGACGTAGCCCACACTGGGTGAACCACGTAAATCTGTGTCTCTCTTGTATTGAGTGCCTTCTGTGTTTTGTTTCTGCATTTGTTTTATTTTATTGCTCCGCGGTGCTGTTTTATCTAACAACTGGTATCAGAGCGTAAGGTAACTCACAGGAAAAGAGGGTTCCTGGTTCGAGTGGGAGCAATGTCGGAAGATGGAAAGTTTAGGGTCGAGAAATTTAACGGCCAAAACTACCAGTTATGGAAGATGCAGATGGAA
>ML869252.1:8683-20535 GCA_009831015.1 Picea engelmannii | reverse complement strand
AGTTTTCATTCATTCATTATTCATCACAAGCCTAATTCTTTTTTATGATAGCAGGGTCTTATTGTAGACAACAATATTCAGGGTTGAATCACATCATTCAGACACTTTTTTTTCAGAGGTGTTAATCTATTTTTTATAGTCTGTGTAGACTTGTATGTTTGTGAATTAATTTTCATGACTGACAAAGGATATTGTGCAGAGTCGAGTGGGAAACAATCTGTGGCAATATGATCCATCTTTTAGAGTTCAGTTTTGGTTTTCTGTCAGAGGTCCTTTTGTATGTTCCATCGGGGATGTCTAAGTTTGACTTTGGTCCAAAAATTTTGCATGAGATTTTGTAAAGAAAAATGACTCTTTGGTGAATTTGAATGAAATAAAGGATTGTTTTATGTCTCATCTGTCTTGATTATCATCTTGGTGACTTTACTTCTATCTTTACATTTATTTCAGCAACTCATATGTTCAGAAAATTAAATCAAAAGTAAATTTCCAACAAGCTATTTATTGTAAAAAGACTAGCCTAAGCACTCGTAATTAATACTTGTGAGTTAGGATGTTATTTTTGTTGGCTATAAACCTAGGGTGACATTCTTGTGTGCTTTTCTTTAGCCAAGAAAAATCTGAAAATTCTTGAGTAAGATTATTTCATATCTTTTCCTCGACATTTATTTGGCGACCATACTGGGGAAATATTTGATATCTCTCCGGTTAATTTTTATATTCGATTTTCATCGATACATCTTTTTTTCCTGATATTGATTCTTTGACTGTTTTATTTTAATGAATGTTCATGTTACAAGGCAGCCCAACATTGAGCTCGTCCTTCAAGATCAGACCAACATTGCTTTGAATCTATTTAATACCATCTTAGACATTGCCAACTCTCGTGCTAAGCTTAACCATTCTTGGGAAGAAATTGAACGAGATATTAGTACTCAAGAACAATTGGAAGCTAGACGTAGACATCCTAAAAATCAGCAGTCACCTTCCTTTTCTTCAGTTTTGGCCCTTTCTTTCATGTCCTTGGATTCTCGTGCTTCTAGAAGAAGAAGAGGCTTGTCACCTGAAACCAATCCTATTGCTTAAATAGGAAGAAGGAACATTGTGTTGTCTTCCCAACAAAGTGCTCTAAGGAGGACTCTATCTTATTCATCTAGCTCGTCTTTCTTTTCACCATCTATCATCCACAAGATGGAATCTAGTGGAGGCTCTAGTGGCACTGGAAGTGCGTCATATTCTCAATCTTCATCCTCATCAATGATTGGTATCTGATATAGCCACCATATCCCTATCCAATCTACAACAAACCCCACCAAAGTAATCAAAAAGTATGGACTTTTTCAATTCGAAGAAGACGCCACAACCACACCATGGCATGTGTCCTCTCCTCTTAACCTAGCACCTGTTACTCACCCACTTCTGAAGTTTAAAGAGCACTTGCCTAAGTTTTCAGGAAATAAAACTGTTAGTACAAACGAACACCTGGTGGCATTTTATAATGCTTGTCATAACATAGGGGCTAACGACAATGACACTTGCATGCGCTTGTTCGTCAATTCCTTGGAAGGAAAGGTTGTGACCGATTTCTTTGATCTTCCTCCTAAGATCCTATCTACTTGGGAGGATTTGATCTATTGGTTTCGATCCAATTATGGGCAATCTAAGATCCCTACCGAGAAGTTAAGGGAATACAATAACATCACCTATAAAGATGGTGAGACTATCAAGTCTTTCAACTTGTGTTTCACCAAATTATACAATCAACTCCCATAACTTATTCGCCCCCAGAACCAAGATGCTTTCATTCATTACTACAATGCATTTCCTTATCCCTATCTTCATAGGCTTGAAGAAAATGACATTGATAATCTCGGTTCTTCTCTGCATACTTGCTCAGAGTATGAAGAACAGCTTGAAAGAACTGGTCTTCCCCAGGGAGAATTAGTTAGACAAATAGACATGTCCACTCTCTTACAGCTAGTACAAGATATGAAAAATCATATGATAGAATTTGAGTGGAATAATATTGTCTCCCCTCTCAGCCCTGGAGATTCAACCTCTTCTGCACCCCCCTTTAGAAATCCGGTTGAAAACAATTTTCATCTTAAAGTTATCCTGCCTCGGAGTTGGTGTAACTTTTGCGAGGAACACCACGAAGAAACCACATGTGAGGTAAAGAAGAGTATCAGAGATAAGATCTTTGGTAAAATACCAGAAGATACTATCGTTGTCCTAGATTTCGCATAGCCAGAGGATGTCATGGTCATCAACACTAGGAGCAAGGCCTATGCTCCCAAGGGAAATTTGATCCTCCCCGCAGTTCTTCTAGCCCAAGCTCATCCTCAACCATTGTTGCGCTCCAGGTTCCTAAAGTCCCTGAGAGTCAAAGAATAACTCCCCCTCTCCCCTCTTCCAAATACAATATCTTGAATCAATTGGCCAACATCAAAGCATATGCAACCCTCCTAGACATGGTTGTCGTCCCTGAACAATAGATGCATCTGAAATAATTCATGGAAGGAAAAGATTTCATTGTAGCCAATATTTTTGAAGAGGTAAACGAAGAGGATTATTTTGTAAATAAAGTAGGTGTACATAACTTTAGATACCCTGTAAAAAATCCCCCCTTTTATATTTTTGTAAAGATCATGGATAATATTTCCCATTTTTGCCTCATTGATGGCGGTTCGGTCCCAAGTGTGATGTCGAAGATTATTATGGAAGATCTAGGCTTGTCTTGTACAAATGAAAACACCAGAAGCATGCTCTCCTATAATAGTCTACAACAAACAACCATAGGCGATATTAAAGATGTAACCTTGGTTTTATGCGCACATCATGAGATAAGTCCAACCCTCAGCATTTAGGTGATTGATATGCCTATAAGAAATTACTCAATTATCTTGGGGAGATATTGGCAAGCCCTAACAAGTGGATACCTCTCACTCGACGGGACACATTTATCTATTCCTCATAATGGTAAGAACATTATAGTCCTTAGAGAGGGAAGGATTTCACACTATATAGAGAATGTTCCACAATCTAATGTAAACTATATTGAAGAGGAACTAGGAGTGTATTCCATATTTTCTGAAGAGGATAATACTCTTTCGGAACAAATCAATTTAGATGATGATATGTGGCATATGCATTTTTGTGGTTCATGCTCTAGTGAAGGTAATGGGGCTGGCATTATTTTGGTTTCTCGTGCAGAGAAAATTCATAATCTGTCATACAGGTTAGAGTTCGCCTATTCAAACAATGTCACTGGATTTGAAGCTTTATTACTAGGCATTGAGAACTCCCTTAATCTTGGTTGTGGCCACCTTTCAATTTTTGGAAATTTTGAGCATGTTGTGAACCTGATACGTAATATATGCTCTCCTAGCAACAGGATGATGGAACGATACTCCCAAATTGTTTGGGCACTTATCTCAAACATTATATCTTTCAACATCACTCATGTTAAGAGGGAGTTTAATTCAATGGTTGATCGGTTAACTATCTTTGCAGCCTCTCCTAATCAACAACTTTTGTCTCACAGGCATGATCGTTCTTTTCAATCTCTACATCACCCATATATTCCTAACAACGAAATATCTTGGAAGGCCCTCCCTAACAATGAGATAATTTGTGTTGTCGTTCAAAATGAACCTCTTAAGCCCAAGGAGATTGTATACATAGAAAATAATAAGATTCCTGAGGGCTTGACTCCTCTTGAGAGTTCGTTTTCATTGAGTGTTGTGGGAAATAAAGAAAAACATAAAGAAGAGGAGTTACGAAAGAAGGTGGTTGAAACCATCCCTCTGAACATTAGGAAACCTGAACCTTCAACGAATGTTAAAATAAAAGTTCAATGTTCTGATAAAGAAGAGATGGGGTCCATCGGGCTACTCGGTGAATCTCAAAAGGTTTTTTCTTGGTCTTATGAGGATCTTCATGGTTTTGATCCTGGTCTTGTTCATCATATTATAAAACTAGATAGGCAAAAGCAAGAACTTATTAACTCTGCACTGGAAACACCCTTTCAAAAGGAGTTGGGAAATTTCCTAACGTCTAGGATTATTTTTTTAGTCCACCTTGAACAGGTTCCAAATTGGGTACCTACTTCAAAGATCACAGATCATACTAAAACTTGTATTCATCTTCGTACCTTCAGTCAGTCTATTATGACAAATCCTTCTCCTCCCCTCCATACAAGAATGATTATGCAGCAAGTTGTAGAGTTACAATTGAATCCCTTACTTGGCGAAATTCTAGGTTACAATAAAATCAAGGTAGAAGGGGAAAATGTTCACAAAACCACTTTTATTACTAATTGCTATACTATGTCTTACAAATGCCTGCCTTCTAGCTTATTTGATGCAAGTACCTCCTTTAAAAGGCCTATACACACAAGTTTCAATGAATTGGTCAGTCTCCATGCTTATCTTGATGATTTAAACATGTGTGTCAAAGGGTTGATAATTACATCAGAATTTCAAGTGTTGGGTCCTTTCCAAATTACTTTTGTATTGGACACTAACTCATACATTTTAAGGGAATTACAAAGACAATTGTTTTCCTACAGCACTAAAAGTCCTCGCTTGAAGTATTGCGAGGGGCGAGCGTGAAAATTTCTAAGGCTGATTGGATTTTCTGTATACTAGTAGCCTAGCTCTGCTTTCAATTTTGTGCTTCTTTTCTATGCTTTACAGTACTTTGATTTCTGCCTTTTGAGTTAAGGTTTTTCTTGTTGCATTTTATTTTTGTCTTTTATTGTTGTTGTTTTAGTTTCTTCAACTTTACTTCCGTCATGATTTTTCTTCTTATTATCTTTAGTTAATTTTGTCAAATAGGATGTTGGATCAATTCTGCCACAATGACACTCCTGCAAAGCATTGTTAGACAATAACAATCAATCTTACACAGTTGTTATGTTGTCTCCTCTGAAGGGCCCTTGAAATTGTTATATATTTCCACTGTTGTCTTATAAGGAATTGGTTATCTCCCGCTTCTTCTTGCCTTTTCTTCATCCATTGAGATTTTAAGAGCAAGTCTAAAAAATTTCCTCCTTGAAAGTTAGGGAGCAGATTCCAGTCGAATGATTATGCATACAGTGGTAAAAACCCCTCATACTTAACACTTTTCATGAATTATTCCCAAATTCACGATCATCTTTCCATTAAATATGCCACCTCCCCCTATTGCATAATATTTTGGATTATATCTTCTTAACCTGTTGTTTTTGGTTCACGAAACCATGTGTTATGAGTTCTAAATCTGTTGAAAACAAATTTTCATGTGGAGTCGCCAGTTTGTTGACGATTAAAATCATCAACGAATTTTAGCCCGCAAAGTGTTGCTAAAGCCTATTATTACAAAAACTAAATAATACTAGTAGGTGGGACCCCCTTGTATCATTGAAGATCATATCTGTTCACATTTGATGTTTGTGATGATGTGCGACACGGCTTACATGGTTGATGAGATCTTTTATTATTGGTTGTGGTTTAAGCTTATGAAGTATTAGTTCCTTATGTTACTACGACCTATGTTATTCATTGATATCATTGCTATCTGTTCTTATCGCACCTGCACAACAAACATGTTAGTGAAAATACATGAAAGGCAGTTTGGAAAAAGGCAAAAATACTATAACAAATGCAAAAGAAAAGGGATCTAGTTCTGCAATTTTACTATACCACATACAAACAATTGGAAAGAAATAAGAAACAATGCAACAATTTCAAAGGGGAAGAATTTAAACTATCATATATATTATACTACATGCATGAAGGACTTAACGATTATGGTTGAATCCTAGCTAGCAAGTGGTGTTTATACGATTTAATTAAATTATATTGGTAATATGAATATGGTATATTTTGATGGATGGGATATGGGTGGCGCATTTTGGAAAATTAATAAGAACTAATGGTTATGAAATTTAACTATGTTATATGGTACGTAGTTGTTTTGTGTATGGCATCAGTTAAGGAATATGATGGTCGCGCTATTGGATTTTAATGAGGTGATGGTTTCGATACATGGTCTGATTAATGGTGTTAATGAAGAACTTGTTGGCATGTATTGATGAATTAATGAAATGTGGGTGGAGGCGACATGCATTTACTGCACGTACCCTTTACTCCTTCCATTAGCCACCACCCTAGTAGGGCTATTGTTCGACCTTTTTGTTGTGGTTATGCTCCGATTTCTTAGCAGAGAGGAACCGCTCGGCTCGCTCACGTTTTAAGGAATTCGATTACAGGTATGTCTTTTTTGGCCATTCATGAGTCTGCTCTGGTTATGAAACAATTACTCACTCAAGTGTATTGGTTTGTGCTTTCCTGAAGTGTTGCAACTGTGTAAAAAATTGTGGTTTGGAATTAAGCATCGATGGTTCTTTCTGCAATAATATTGAATTCATAGTGGTCATCCCAGGAATTAGCAACCATAGGGGTTTTTTTTTTATCTTGTTGGTTTAGTTGGAGGGTTTTTGCTGGTCTTGGTTGGATGGCTGCCCTCACGCGTTCGCATCAATATGTCAAGTCCTTGGCTTTTATGGGTTTAATGGTTGGAGGCATTCTACATCACTGTGTTTTGTTCACTTGAATTGGTTGTTTTCACCACTAAGGGTCACAGAATGAGTTTTCATGTTCTTACTCGGCCCTGTCTTCACCTCAGTGTTGTGGTTTTTGATCGAAGAGCATGAGTGTTATACCCTGCGTGCGTTAAACAACATTGCCATGCCGAATTAGAGCCTCACCTTCTGTTATGGCCCCCTGTCATGGATTTGTTACATGTCCACGAATGAGTCGTGGTTCTCTCTGTGTATGCACCGTTGGCCTCAAAGTTTTCACCATTACAGGGAGTTAGCTTTGTTCTCCCTATGTTGGCTACAGAACAAACCCTTAGCCCTCCAGTCTGAAGTTTTATGGAGAAGATTGTCGTGCCTGTCAAGTTTACTATGGGTTATTGTGGATTGAATGTATTGTCGATTAATTTGAATACAGACTCGCCCAGTTGGACGTATGACAGTCGTGATTAGTTTGGCATTTAGTTACTGCCTCTGTTATGAAAATGGTAAACCCTGCATTGTTATTTGCACAACTCAAATTACGTAGTCACTCTCCTTATGTTTAATAAATCAGTATTGTTTAATGGAGAGGGTTGTTTCCTCAATTCGAATTGATGCGTGGTTGCCACAGCTTGTTAGGTCAATTGATTTTCACGACAGTAGTGAATTGGTTGGTTGATACACAGTCACTAGTATTTTTTCACTAAAGATTATTTGGATGTTTAGTTGGCATTGGTTATAGTTGCTTGATGTTGCTCACGCATACCGTGTTGTGTGTGTGGTGCTTCTACACAATGAAATAATGGTCATTGTAACTACTAGTTTCTTTTGGGGCCGAATGGTTATTGCAACCAGGAAGACTATATGAACTACATCCACTGCATGCTTATGATTGTTTGTTTGTATAAGCCAAGTTGTATACAACATAGTTGATTACAGCTTGACTAAATCAAAGCAATATTGTATTAGATTGATGGCTCAACACGATGGGTTGAGTTATTACTGTGACTTTGTGTTTGGTTGTGTAAAATGGAGATGTTGCACCATGGTGTTTTGGTGGTTGTGCACTGTGTATAATATGGATATCTTGGGTTTCACACTCAGGGGTACCCACAGAGTTTTAAGCATGTTTTTTTTTGTTGCAGTCCAATCATTTGTTGAGACAGGCATGTTGTTGATACCTCATCGTGTTGGATGGGTGGCCTAGTTTTTTAGAGTCACGTTGAATTGGGCTTATACAGTGACAGAGTTACACTTGCATGATTGAGTTATTCTATGCATAGCTTGTGTTGAAATGGTGGTTGTTGTCTGTTTGTTTAAATGTCAATTCATATTTTGCAATTTAATCTAGATTATTGGGTTGACTACCCTTATATATTTGTTTAACTAATATCATTTCATTTAAATGAAAGGCCCGATTGCAGTGATAGTGTGACTTCGTTGATTTTGGAAACATGACTTTGAGTATATTTTTTGATTGAAGTAATGTATGGGCATTGGTTGATTTTGATGGTAAACAGAGTCAGAATGGTTACTGTTTGAAAATTGTTATAAGATGCAAAGTATATAAATGAAAGGAACATAACCCCTTTACAGATTGGTGGAATGAATACTTTCTTGTTACGGCACTGTGTTGGATATTTTATTATGAACAATGAACTAGTTAAATACACAATAATTGTTATTCGGTCACAATGATTGTTGGTTGGTGCATCTCTTCTCGCAGAATGTTTTATGGATCACTTAATTAATTTCGTGAACAGTAATCGTTCTTCTTCCCTTCCATTATTTCATTTTCTGCTAATTACAAATCCCATCACCTTCCCATATTAATTTTTTCACTCCTTGTTCAGAGATTGATTACAATCAAGAGAATTTCGGTGTTAAAGTAGTTGGAAGTGGCAGTGTCTTGTGTGGATTACAGTGATGTTTTGTTGGTTTGATTTATAGTTGATTGTTGTTGTCATTGAGCAGTAACCATGTTCTTTTCCCCCTCATTATATAATGTTTCTCTCAATACAAACCCCTCGCATATCCCAGAACCCTTTTCACCCCCTTCTCATTGATAAACAATAAAACAATTTGTATGGATTGGATTGCATGAGTCTGATACATTGTTGAGCCAAATCTATTTTATATTTTTAAGAGTTATCATGTATGGTTATTTAAAAGACTATTTAATAATCAACCACGCATGCAAAAATGATTTTTTTTAGTCGAGGTATCCATGGCCGAGGAAACAGAGGTAGAGGTAATTGGAACCAAGGCCCAAGAAGGCCCAGGTTCTCCATACATTTTGATGTTGATTCACAAGAGCTTGGCCAATTGTTTCAGGCTGGATTTTTCAATTGGATTGGACAAGGAGTAGTCCAACCTAGGCCTGAAAGGCCTCCTTTCCAAGTCCTGCAAGCCCCTGGTATCCCTGTGTCCCCTCACGTCTCATTGCAACCCGAGGTTCCTGAAAATGATGGATGGCAGGAGATTTTCCACCCGATAGTCTCCCAATATCGTGGTTGGCCCAACTTGTCCTTGCTTTCTCCTCTGCCTATTAATCCCATTGTCCAAGTTGCCCCTGAAAACTCGCCAGTGAAATCCTCCCATGCTAGCAAGAGATTTAAAACTGAGGGCCACCATGCCCTTGACAGAGGAAACACCACTACTTCCCCTTCCTCACCCTCCAATGGCTCTGACAAATCTGTGTCTTCCTAGATGCATTTGAGGGACGATTGTTCCCACGTGATCAACGAGATTAGGCCTAAAGGCTCTACACAGCCAAAGGCAAATTCAGGAAAATCAAAATGTGACAACAACAATCAAGGAAGGGTTGCAACGTAGACTGGGAAATATGGCTTTTGAGTTTTTAATTTTTAGCCATTGTTGATGACAGTTGACTTCAGGAAATTTTGGACAGCATGTTTATTTTGGATATATGAGTAATATTTTTTTAAATAATTTCAAATTTCATGAGCTAAATTTTCCAAAAGTGAATATGTTGATGGGAGACACAAGTAGGTATGTTTTACTTAACTAATGGTTATGTTATGATTTTTATGATTGTTATTCACAAGGGGTCCCACCTAGTAATTATTATTTATTTATAACCCTTATTATAAAAATTTATAATTATTACTCTTCCCCCTAACTAAAGTTAGTTGAGTCTTTTAATTAACTTAACTAATGAGTTGGTTATGTTATCTCCCAAACTAGCACCTTCATTTTGATAAATTTTAGGTGATAGAATGAGTCAAAAAATTTGCTTCTAAATTTTTTAGAGTACATTTGCTGGTCTATTTATGGAATGTAAAGTTGAAAACATCATTATGTTGGGTCTTGGATTTCAAATTTTGAAATCACAGTTTTCGGTGGTGAAGCGGGTCTTTAAAATGACTAGTTAACCACTGAAAGCTGACCGTTTTGGTGGATAAGAGGCGCATGGAAAAAGTCCCTTAACCACCGAAATCTTTCCCACGTTCAAATTTAAAATCCTCGTGCTCTCGCACACGCCAAATGTTCATGTTTATCCAAAAGGGTTGAGTTGTGATTTTATTTCAAGAGCTATTTGCTTGAATTCTGCATGAAAAGGACGCGTGGAGGATTTGGTTAATCCAGCGCAGCATCACAAGGTGTCAAGACAAATGTTCAAGAATTTGATGAGGAGGACGTGGAGAATTATTGGGGCAGAGCCGTATTACTAGCTACATTTTATCAAATTCCCTTCTGAAGTTCGTTATTGCTCCACTAATCCGGCAGGGTTTTGACTGTGCATTGCATCAGTAGCTTCTATCGAATTTTGACAACCTCGGCGCAGTAGTAGTTATTGTGAGTGAACAAAGAGATAATACAGAACAAACATGACAGAGAGCACGGGGTTTCAGCTGAGAATGGTTGGAGATTTAAGTCTCTCTGTTGTTTCCTCTGTTTCGATGATCATATGCAACAAGGTGCTCATCACCAGTTTCAGATTTCACTTCGCCACAACATTGGCCAGCTGGCATCTTCTGATCACATTCTGTTTTCTGCATAAAGTTTTGGGCTACGTCCTGATGTGCACATTGATGATCGCTCCTATTGGATAACTCGAGTGGCATCTATTTCTGCCTCCTTGGTTGTTCCATTAGTTTATCCTCGAATGTTTGCAATTCATAACTTGACATTGAAGGATATGGTTAATAGTGTGTTTCCATCATCACTCCCACTTTCTAGTCAACAACTAGATAGTACTGGAGTCTTTCTTTTGGAAAATGGGGAAGTTGCTTTCATATATGCAGGAAAGGCTGTGAGTGTTGATGTTATGAAACAACTTTTTAGAGTGCAATCAGTGGATGACATTCCTGGCCAGTTTCTGTTGCAGGAATATGAGAATGACCTTTCAAGAAAACTTAAAGAGTTGTTAATGAAATTAGGCGTCAAAGGTGTTCAGCACTTGTCCACCTTGCAAATGGATGCAGATTACTTCAAACCTTATCATTAAAGAGATGTTCATTCAGTGATGAATCTGTTGTTGCATTCATTAGTGCTTCAGGGAATTGCTTATCTGATCTTTCCCTCAACAATGTAAAATATGAGCCAGCGGCGTATTATGGCAAAAGCTTTAACCAGTTACCTCACTTCACCATCTCAATTGGATTCACCTGCATCTGGATCAAATCCATCTACTCCTACTACATAAAGGTATGGAGCGACAGAAGAAACAGTCCAGTTTATGATGGTACATGTTGTGCTACTTCAATCTCTTGATGAGTGGGAGCAACATCGTCACACTTTCCTTCAAAGGGGGTTATACCATGCGTACATGCAATACAAGCATGGGTGCTCAGCATTGACATCCCCTGTGTCCTCATCTTCATCTTCTCGTGCTTTATCTTCGGATTTGGCACCAGTGGATTCCAAAAGCGATGACATCAACAGAGAAGATACAGATTCCAGTAAAACTAGTGAAAATTATTTTGCTATTGTTCAACTGATGCTTACAGGACTCATAGAACAGCTGCAGTGTTTCTTAAGAGGTTGAAAATCATACTATCCTTTCCCGTGTGAGCAATACCCATGAGACTTTGTTAATACTGGATGTATCTTGGTGCCGCAACTTGACAGATGAGGCTCTAGGGCTATTGGCAGATTCTTCTTCTCTTCTATGGGAACTTATATTGTTTGGTTCCACCCAGGTTACAGATAAGTTCCTTGAAGGTCATTTGAATGCTCTTATGAAAGTTACTGGAGTGAATCACCAACTCCTTCAGTGAAAGAACATTATTTTTTCAAGTGTAAAGAGTCAGTAATCTTTTGCAAG
>ML869249.1:0-12439 GCA_009831015.1 Picea engelmannii | reverse complement strand
TCACTTTGTGGGTGAATTAAGGGACATAAAGCAAACTTAGGAAACTTAACCAAAAGTGGGTTTCTAAGTGAGATACTTGAGATGAGATCTCACCCATGGATTAGAGATGGCTAGAGATGATCTTAGCCATTGATCTCTAGGTTGGGCCTAAGGATGGCTTAAGGGGGCGCATAGGGCAAAGAGAGGCATTCATTGTTCACTTGATCACCTTGAGAGTTTGGTGAGGAGAAGAGAAGTGAGAAAGGAGGGTTTGGAGCAACTTCCTTGGGCACACTTGTTCATGGAGGGTGCAAGGAAGCCTGGAACTTCATTCATTTGTGTGTTGATGTTTACTAGTGGGAGGGCACACTCTTGGAGTGAGGGTGCAAGCTAGCAGACACTAGTTGGAGTGGAGCAACTCAACAGTCACTGAGAAGGTTGGATCGTGATGAGACCCCCTTTCCCTTGGCCATGCAACCAAGAGTCATTGCCCTGGCGTGGTAACCAACTGATGGCAATGTCATACTGCTAGGTACCCATGGACCTAATAGGCTGGCTCGCGATGAGACCCCCTATCCTCTGACTAGGTCTTGTTTTATTATTTTTCTGGGTCCCTCTTGTTTCTTGCTGAGAAGCCCTTTATTGCTTTCTCAGGGATCCCTGGGCGAAGCATCTCGAGGTTTATTCTTAGGCTTTTATCTTTTACCAACTTGCTTTTACCTTCTGGGCCTTTAGCCCCTTCTTCCCACGAGGTAAGGTGCAATCCTGAAAATAGGTCAACCCAATGCCCGGACAAGGGGAATGGGATAGGTGAGCGGGAAACAAGATGTAAGAGTGGTGCTATGATGGGAGCGGACGATGGCTTTTCAGAAATCCCCCAGTGGCAAACCAAAACCTACAGACACAGGTTTGCTAGGGCACCCTGTCAATCCCCCCAAACATGGTCAAGTGGGCAAATGTAAGATACAAGCAGTTGTTAGAGATAAAAGGAATCAGATGCATATATTTAAAGGTTTTAATGATCAAAGGTGACACATACCATGATACCTGGACCAATTACCTCATGGAGCAAGAACCTCTTCTGATACAGGACCAAGCCGATAGTGATGGATGCTGCTGCTCCTGACAAGACAAAGACAATGGAAGAAGAAAAGGTGGGCCCTCTAGGGCCATGCTCAGGTCAATCCTGCTCTCGGTACTCCATGTCTCGGACCTGTGGGCCTCGAGACATGATCTCCTAGTTATCCCTAAAAAGTGGGAATAACAGGCCCCTAACATGTTAGAAAGTAATGGATGTGCTCGTTTAACCATAGACGATATAACAATATTGTCACCCAACCATAGGCCGAAGCCATCCCCGAGCACCTTAACCTTGACAGAGAATGATTTAGGAAGCAAACCAATAGCCAACCAAGGCTAATGCACCAAGCAAAGATAACCAAGACTGATCAGAAAGTCCAACCATAACCAACAGAATGTCCGAGCCTAAACCAGGAATATAGATTGTGGCAGCTGCCGGCTGCAGTTGCTCCCCAGACTTGCGCACTTGCCCAGTTTCTGCAGTGCGCACCTCTTCCCAGTTGAAATTTTGAGCTGTGTGTACAAAATGAGGTCTGGCTACTTGTATTTATACCGTTTCCTGAGCTGTCTGGGCCGACTTCTCATTCTGGAGGCTAAATACTTAATATTAATTATTTCCTTGAGCCGACTTGTCTTCTAGGGTTAACTTTAATGCTTTAGGGTTTCTTCTTGCTTCTCGGAATATTCTCTTCTCGTCAGGGTTACAGGTGGAGGTAAATACCTCCCGCAGCTACCATAATATCAACAGAAGACAGTAAGCATACGCAACAGAGGTTGATGAGGTTGAAGATAGGTTCTAGAGGGACATCTTGTTGGTCTCCTTCCTTTCAGGTACAGGTTCCAGAAGGGGGACTTGGTTGGTGGATAACAGAACATCTTGCCATATGACAGGTGCTAGAGAGTTATTTGACAGCTTCATAGAGACTGGATCGGATTTGTATGTGGAGCTTGGTATGGGGACTGTTATCTACCAAGTTGCACTAGGATGGACTTCTAGCGAGCCACCAAAGATTGAACATTTCCATATTCAAAATTCAGAGTTCAAAGGTTTAGCCGGTCGATAAGACCAACCTTTTTCACATTTTCCATACCCTTCGAGGAATTGTAATAAGAGATGTTGCATGATGAACTTTGTAAAAGGTCTTAGCCACCTTCGACCTAGGCATGAGTTGTTACTCTTGAGTGTTTTTTTTAACTTGTTAATTATATTTTGCTGTCTAAAAGGCAATTTATAATTTCCAAGTTTTTTCACTCAATTTCTCCAAAGCTGGAGTATATACTCATGGTTAGGCCTTAGCATGGATATAAGCCTAGTGTCTAATGTATATTACCATGCTAAACATCCTCCTAATGTTTTATGGAAATGTGCTAAGTCCCCCTTAGGATTTTTTAATTTTTCAGTTAGTTAATTTTTTTTCCCGTAAAACGAGAATTTTTACCTTAGGGGTGCTCATTTTTGGACCTAGAGCACCCATATTACCTAAGTACCCACTTTGGTGAGTGAAATTAGTGATTTTAATCACTAAAGAGCAATTTTACTAAAAAACCCAAAAAAGACATAAAAAATCAAGAAAAATCAGCAAGTGACTATTTCCTGGGAAACATGTTGGAGTGAATAAAGCCTAAAAAGACAATGTGGCAACCATACAAGACAAAAGGAAGATTGCTTGGTGTAATTAGATGATGTGTGAGGGAGTTAGAAGATTTTACCAAGAAGAGGTGCGCCCCTATTGAAGAGAGGTGTCGCATTCCAAGAGGGGGCTGCCTACCTCTTGAGAGGTGGTGCCCTCTCCCTCTCCTTCGTGTTCACACTTGTCACTGTTTTGGTTGAAAAGAGAGGTGGCAGCCCTTTGGCTACCGCTTGGGAGCTCTCTCCTCACACTTGGTGCACCCTCCCTCTACACTTGGTGTGCCCTCCTCCATTGGGAACTCTTCCCTTTGGCTATATAATGGAGCTCTTTCCTCATAGCAAACGAGTTAGAGTTTGCCAAGGATTGCCATTGCTATTGTATCATTGTATCATTTGAATTGGAATAAAGAAGGCTTTGGAGGCTAATTTGGTGTGGATCTATGTGTGGTTGCTAATTGTCATGTGTCAATTTATGAGGTGGTATTGTTTCATTTCTTTTGTTATGCAAATTTGTTGAAGATTGGCCTTTGTAGGAGTACTATTACTCATAAAGGATAGGATTGTTAATCTTGATTGATTTCTACTCCTATTGTTTAACTATTTTAGAGATTTAAATGTGCATTTTATGTTTTGCTTAACTAATATGCCATTGAGTTTCTTTTGTAGGTAACACCAAGATCTAACAAGTTTCTTGCAAGTGTTGTGAAGCTTTGGATTCTTATTTTGGAGGATTGGATGAGCTTGCTTGCTTCTACCCTCTCTCCAAATTTTTGACCGACAATAGACCCTCTTTTCATACCAAGAAGACTCCATTTGCCCAAGCATTCCAAGGGCTTAAAGGGCTTTTCTTCTCATCTCTTTCTCAAGCAAAAAATCTAAATTTCTTTCGATTCTTTTAAATACTTGCAAAATAAAGTTTCACTTCAAAAGAAATATCATAAATTATCTTTTTCTTTGCATAGTAAAGGAAAGTAGATTATATCTCTCTATCTAGCTTGCAAAATCTACTTCTAGTTTCATTTTTCTTGAAAATTTTAAAGGCTGAAAGTAGTTTCAATTTCTAAAGAGTTTTAAAGTAATATCTTGGCATATTTGTGATATTACTTTCTGTTTTGGGACAGCAAGTAATATCAGAAAGAAAGGGCCTTTTCTTTCTTGTTTAACTTACCTTTTTTTGTAAATTCTATTCTAGTTTACTTAGCCATTTTTTCTATACTTTTATGTACATGTACTAACATTTTTTGCAGGGTCTTCCAATCACTTTTTGGGCATCTTTGCCCAAATTAACTTGCTGTTTCATGCAGGTTGTTGAATAAACAAGGGGAGATTTTGGCCATTTTTGGCTAATTTGGAGCGTTTGGGACTTCCAAGAGCACCTAGTTTCTTCCTAGTTGTAAATTTTCATTGTAATAAACCCGATCCATCTTTATAAGGGTCCACATCTCTATTTTAAAGAGATCAAAAGTCTCTTAAAGAGACTGTTGTAACCGATTTAATAAAATAAGTGAGCCAAGAGAGGCCTCACTTTGTGTTCCCCCCTAGGGGGTTGGTGTTGTGGTCTTGGAGCAAGTTTCTCAATCTTTATTCTTTCTTTGCTCTTAAGTTTGCAACAACAAACACATAGATTAGATTTCAAGTTAGAAAGTAATACTTTAATTGCTAGATTAGTTTTCTCTTTTTTCAAAGTAGAACACTAATTGCTAGATTAGATTTTATTTCATGCAATTTCAAAGTTGGCAATAAACCGTCTCCTCAGCTCCTCGAAAGAGGCTGGTCAGTGAAGACTAGTAATTAGAAAACATTTACTTTCAGTTATTTCATTTCTTGTTTAAAATAAACAACTCCCCTCAGCTCTGAGTGCGGTTTCTGACCCTTCTAGTTGCGAGCTTGTCTCGATCTTCTGGGAGTAAGTTTCATACACCCTGGGCTGGTCAATGGTGATAGATTAATAGGGAAATCTCAAAAGAGAATTATTGCTTGGCCTAGGGGGAGTGTGCGAAGTTTCATTGAATACCTCGGGCTTGTTCCCCTCAGTGTTGGACATCCGACACCTCTAGTGGGCTTGTTGGTGGAACCATTGGGTTTCAACAAGTTCTCAACAAATCTTTGAGCTAAAGGGATAACCTCTTGAGAGGCCAAATCTAGTTTAGTCAAACACTTTATTTTCTTGGAATAAAATTTATCTCATTAACCTGCCATCAATAAATCTAATAAAATACGCGATCTACATTGCCCACGATACTTTTAAGGCACTGGTCTCAATTCTACATTTACAAAGCCATTTGCTTCGAGCACTTTACTTTCAGTCATTTACTTTGAAACAACTTTTAATTTACTTGCATCTAATATTATCTCAAGTATCCTTTTTATGCAAGTATCTTTATGTATCTTGTGGTGATTAATTGATCTATGTATGCTTTAGAATAGTTTTGCTTTATATATATTGGTTAATGCAATAAACTCCTAGAATACTAGTTGCTTAGATTTCAGTTTAAGCCATAGATTATTTTATTAGGGACTACCCCCTTTTGCTTCTCTAGGAGTTGGCCTAGACGGAGGAGTTGAGGATTAGGTGACAACACCTTAACTCTCACTTGCCCCCAAGGACACACCGAGTGGATTGAATATTTCTTTCACATCTCCCAGGTGTGTATAAGGCGGCAACAAGGACCAAGCATGCAGTACGCGGATCTGGTACGGTATCATTTAGGCTGGAGTCAGGATAGGTAATGAGGATGTCGAATGTGTTATGGATGCTAGAGCTTAGGAGGAGTGTTCTCTTAGTCTCAAAGATTGAGAAGTAGGGGTACCACATATTGTTTCGAGAAGGACAAGTGTTGCTTGTGCCCAGGCGATTAGAGTTAGAAGGGGCAACCTAAATAGGCTGAGGGGCCAGCCTATGCGTTCTGTGACTAGGAGGAGCAGAGAGACAGATGAGTAGTAGGTGGCTCCACCAATGATGAGGAAGGTAGCCCCACTAATAGTGTCGGCTCAGAGGGAGCCAGAGTTTAGAGGGAGTCATCCCTCAGGATCCAGTAGGGACGAGCAACCTCTCATAACTATTCAAAAGAGATTAGACTTCAGAGGAGGTCAGTAGGTTCAAAGGTTGCAGATGGCTCCGGAGATTGTACAGATTTAGAGGGAGTTAGACTCCAGAGGGAGTTAAGAGGCTCAGAGAGAGAGTTAGCCAATCAGAGGGAGTTCCCCCTCAGGCTCAAGTGGGAGAGAGGCATCTTCCAGGACTGATAGATAGGTGTAATGGTTTGAGGAGGCATGACGGGAGGTTCAGAGGAAGAAGGCTTCTAGGGCATGTAAGACCTCCATAGAGGGTCCAATTGATTCACCAGGTTCAGCTACAGTGATAAAGGAGGCAACCGACCAGGAAGAATGGGGAGTAGGATCTACTTCAATCGCAGAGGGAGCAACCAGCGAGGTAGATTGGACAACAGGATTTGCTCTGGTGACAGAATTTATGGACCCATAATTGTATGTATGATTTCGGAGCTTGATCCAACATTATTACTAAGGGAATTATGCAAATATTGGGCCTTAAAGCCACAAGGCCTTATCATAATGTGTGCCATGGATTTTAGGGAAATTGAAACCCATGGGATTATCATAGATTTTACAGTCAAGCTAGCTTTCTGCCCAGATTTTTCTTTCAAAATGGATGTGCTTGTAATCGATGTGCCAAATGCTTGGAGTATGCTTCTCTCTAGAAAATGGGGAGCTCACATGTGAGGTTGCCTAAATATGGATTTGACTTTTGCAACTATCCCATACCCTCCTCCATCAATCGAGAATTTCAGGCTCTTTAGAGAAACAGAAAGAAAGTATCACATAGAAGATCCTAAAGAGCCATTCAATGAGTTCTTATGCCAAATGTCTGACATGGATAATTTCTCAATATGTTCAAACTTCCTCGGATCAACTGAAGAAAATTTAAGGATGAAAAGAAAAGTAATAAAGCTTGGAAGATGAACTTTGATGGTGCACATTCAAGATCAGGAAAAGGGGCTGGAATTGTTCTAGTTTCACCAACAGGAAAGTCTTACAATTTTGCATTTAGATTAGAATTTGATGCAACAAATAATGTGGCTGAGTATGAAGCACTTCTACTTGGTCTAGAAATTGCAAAAGACATGGTGATCAAAATATTAAACATCAAGGGTGATTCAGATTTGGTCATTCTCTAGGTAAAAAATAAGTATGCATGCAAAAGTGATAGATTGAAAAAATATAGAAATGCAATTTGGGATACTATAGAATTATTTGATGCTATAGATCTCATTTCAATCCCTAGGGATCAAAACAATTTAGCTGACAGTTTGGCAATTGCAACTTCAACCCTCCAAACTTCAGAAGATCTAATAAAAGGAAAAGGAAAGTTGGAAATAATCTTTAGACCTTCAGTTCTAGATAATGTCGATCACCGACAAGTTTTCAGGGATGATGAGAAAATCTTAAGATTCATCCATAATGTTCAAGAATTCTCCGGTTTCAATGTCAGTTACAAAGAAGAAGGGAAAGATTATATTGAGGAAGATGACCCAATAAAAAATCTAGTCCCTAGAGGAATAACTTCTTTAGAAAAGATCTTTGACAGGCTTGACATGCATAAAAAGAAAAAAGAACTAATAAAACTTGGCAGTTACATAGAAGTGAATATTGGGACAGAAGAGGTCCCAAGGCTCATAAAAATCGGAAAGGGTACTTCAGAAAAAGAAAGAAAAGAATTAATAAGTCTCATCCATGAGTATAGGGATGTATTTGCATTCACATATGATGGACTTAAAGCTTATAAAGATGATGTGTTTCAACATACTATCCCACTCAAAGAAGACACAAAGCCCTTCTGGCAAAAACTTAGGCGAATAAATCCTAAGTTAGCACCTTTGGTTCAAGCAGAACTCAAAAAGATGTTGATGCTGGCATCATTGCTCCAACAAGGCATTCTTCATGGTCTCCTAACATAGTGGTAGTTAGAAAGAAAAATGGGGGAATAAGGTTATGCATTGATTTTAGAAATCTGAATCTAACATGCATTAAGGATAATTACCCCTTGCCCAACATGGAAACTCTATTGCAAAGAGTTACTGGTTCCAAAATCATGTCCATGTTGTATGGTTTCTCTGGATACAATCAAGTGTTGGTGAGAAAGGAGGATCAAAATAAAAGAACCTTCACCACACCATGGGGCACCTTTGAGTACCTAAGAATGCCCTTTGGCTTATTAAACGCAGGTGCTACCTTTCAAAGGGCCATGGATTTTTCCTTCCATGAATTAATGGGCAAAATCATTGATATTTACCAGGATGACTTGACTGTTTTCTCAAAGGAAAGATAAGATCATGTGGGTCATCTCAGACATGTGTTTGAAAGATGTCGGAAATATGGCATCTCCTTGAATCCGGCTAAATCAATTTTGGGAGTTGATGAAGGTAAGTTGTTGGGCCATATCATAGCAAAAGATGGGGTGAAAATGGACCCATAAAGGGTACAAGCCATACAAGGAGTCCCTTTGCCCCAAACCAAGAAAGCTCTCCAGTCTTTCCTTGGTCAAATCAACTTTGTAAGGAGGTTCATCCCAAACTTAGCCGAGACCATGAAACCTATACTCAAACTCTTAAAGAAAGATGTCAAGTTTGAGTGGACAAAAGAAGGAAGACGAGCTTTTAAAAACATTAAGGACGTGTTGACCACCTATTTCGACTAGGGGTCAACTCGATGTTCCATGAAGATATGTACCTAGTAGTACAACCATTTTGAAGATTTTTGCTCAACATGACAAATTTTTCCCTCGGCACGCTTTTCTATGTAATCAAAATTTCCGCTCCCCTACGTGGGATAATATTGTAATATGCTAGCATGAGTCAATTTTGATCTAGTTATCTATGACTTTATCATTAGGGAAGTCCTTTCATCGAGTGTATTTTTTCCTCAGGTCATTAACCTTGCTTAACTGCAACTTTAATTATCCTTGAGTTTTTCACTCACAATAATTCTCCAAAGTGGTGAAAGGCGTTCTAATGATCGAGCCCAAGGGGTAACTAAGGTCTATAAGTGTTGTAAATGACCATGCTAGACATCTCCTAGAGTCTTGCGGAATTCCGTTAAGTTTTGATAGGATTTTTTAAATAATTAAAAGTTTCGTAAACTGGGGATTTTTAATTATTTTTGATGTAAAATGTAAAAAAGTGGTCCTTGAGGATTTTGTATAGGGGTGTGAGTACTCAAGTAAAATGGTTTATGAACCCCTACACCCTTGGACCAAGTCTCAGCTCATTTGGACAAGTTTTGCTAGGCCATTGTCCATGAGGAGTCCAGGTCGGTCAAAAATCAGTATGTAATTGGCTAAATTAAAATAACCATATTTTGTAAAAGTCACTAAAGTCATGAGAGAGAGTGGGAAAAGGATCCCAAATGTATTTCCTAAGTTGGGAAAATGATTTTCAACTTAGAAAGACCCCCTTTGCTTAGCCAAAAACCCACAATGACCATCTCCTTAGAAGAGGGGCGCCCCCCTTGCTCATAAACTCATGGGAAATTAAAAATATAACATGAGGGCCTCCAAAAATTTGGAAGTACCCCCCATTGACCCTAATTACACCTTTGGTTAATGGGAAAGGTGGTTTCCCCCTTCCCCACTCACCCCTCAACCCTCACACACCTCTCTAAACCTAAAAGTGCACCCCTCTTGAAGAGACCCTCCCCCATTAGATGGATGACACTTGGAGCTCATCCAAGTGGGGTCTCTACCCTTCCTCATCTATAAAAGAGACCCACTCCTCCTCATTTCATCAACTATTCTCATAGCAAGTCTATTATGCCAAAATTTCTCCATTCTTTTTCCTCTCTCTCTCTCATGCTCTCTCATTGTAAATCTTGCTACAAGTATTTGTAGCAACATTTTGTTGATAATAAAGGAAGCTTTGGAGGATCTATGGTGTGCATTGGGAGTCTTCTTGGTGCCATTCATTGTGTTCTTGTGAGGTGATATAACTACATTTCATTTCTTGCATTTTTGCATGTCCATGATATTATACTCATTGAATTCGATTTTCTGCAAGGAATCCGAATCCGCAATCAGAATCGACATGTGAGCCTTGGTGCTTGTTGATTTTTCAATAAGCTAGGTTAAGCATGAAGTTCATTCCATTTTTAGCATTTAACCATAACCATAAATGTTGCCGCAATCGAGATCACAAGAGGAAGCACCATGCACAAGAACACAAGAAGTATCCTGGGAAACCCTTCTCAACAAGGGAAGAAAACCCAGCCAAATCCTTTGCTATATTCCTCAAGAGAAAGACCTTCACCACCAAGATAAACCCTAGAACACAAGAGGGTGCTCAAACCCTAGAAGACTAGCACCCAAGAGAGGTGCGCACTTTTCCCAAGGAAGTGTACTTGTGCTCTTCCGGTTCACTGTACTTTCTGCTCAATCTGAATCTGTATATCCTGCAAACTCAAGTTCTCATTGAAGGCATGTCTCAGTCCATATCCAATTGTGCCTCGGATATATCTTAATATATGTTTTGCTGTTATCTAGTGAGTCTGTCTCGGTTGACTCATGAAATGACTAAGCACATTCATTGCATGGCATGAATCAAGTCCGGTGTTTAACCAGATACATCATTGATCCAATCAGCTGTGGATCAATCTCGTCTGAATCATCATCGATCCATTACAGTGGATTTTGCATTCTGTCAGACTTGAACTTCTTTAATATTTTCAATGTATATCTTCCTTAAATCAGGAAAATCTCATTGGTCCTTTGTCATACTTCTTGTCTTAAGAAGGAGTGCATCATACTCAGATTCTTCATCTTTAATTAAGAAGTCAAGGATTACTTGTATCCAACAACAAGGCTTTCTGAATAAGTCATCAAAATCAGGCTCTCGTTATCAACACTGTAATGATATAGGTTTGGATCAACAACACTCTTGTTGAAGTCCAAACTCATCAAGAATTTATCTATAGTTTCCAACTCATGGATGGTAGTATGGATGGAATTATGTCAGGTTCATTGAATCAAGTGTCTCATCATAGACAACTCCATCTGTTTGTGAGAAACTTCTGGCTATAGATCTC
The DNA here is from genome assembly GCA_009831015.1 of Picea engelmannii. Classification (NCBI taxonomy): domain Eukaryota; kingdom Viridiplantae; phylum Streptophyta; class Pinopsida; order Pinales; family Pinaceae; genus Picea; species Picea engelmannii. The sequence continues at coordinate 1,656 of ML869249.1, read as the reverse complement.
TTTTGTATTTTTGGACACTTCTATCAGCTGCATGTTTGATCTTATAGATTTACTTGGAAGTTACCACAGACTTCCCTTATGCATCATTCTTTTAAGATATACTGGTATTCTTCTGTTATGGCATTTTTCCATACTTGTTCTCTTGTTGCCTCTCTAAGGCAAGGAGGCTCAACTTCAATGAGGTGGCTCATGACTGAAGGTTAGCTCAAAAAATCTCTTTTGCTTTATCGGGATGTGCCTTGAGAGGCTTGTGTGTTTCTCTGCCTCTTGCAGAGTGAGTCTAGGTAGGTCTTTTATGCCCTACTGCAATATTTCTGAACATATCAACTGGAGCAACTGGATCAACTTGAATATTGTCTGTCTCCCTCTGAGCTGCTGAAGGTGGAGAAGGTATTGTCTTACTGTCAATCTCCATCTGAGATTCTCTAGGTTTGTTGGATGGGTATCTCTTCTTTTAAAGACAACGTTTCTGCTTGTTCTCGCATAATAATCAATTAAATATGGTTTGGACTCCCGTACCAGGGATAATGGTCCAAGTCTTTGAGGGCTCCCATACTAGGGATTTATTCAAAAATGCACTCAACTATAAAAATTGAAATCAATTGATTTACCTGGTTTGTAGTCATGCTTTAGTTTTTAGAGGAAGTACTTCTCTCCTCTCTTCTCTTCATTCTTTTGAGGTGGGTCTGGATCAATGTCAGTGGTGGAAGCATATTGTCTTCCCTTCTTCTTGGTTGGACAATTTCTTGCATAGTGTCCATAATTGTCACATCTGAAGCATTGAATTTCTGAAACATCTCTTCTTTGATAACCTGGGTTTGATGAAGACTTTTCACCTTTAAATGTTTGCCTGAAATTTCTTTTGAATTTTCCTCCTTTCTCTGTGTGAAGTGCAAGAGCATGATTTTCTTCCGAGGAATCTTCCACTTCTCTATTTGTGAGTCTAAGTTCTTCTTGAGTACAATCTGTCTATAGACGATCAAAGGTTGGTAGAGCTTCTCTTCCACTGATACTCTGAAGGAAAGGCTCCCACGATTTTCGAAGGTTCTGGAGAGTTGTTAAGACAAGTTCTCTATCATACATGATTTCCCCGATGGTCTCTAGTTGTTCTTTAATCTCTTATATTTTCATAAAGAAGATGGGAACTGTGTCACCCTTTGTCATCTTGGTACTTTGAAGTTGGCTCTTTAAGGTAAGAGCTCTGAAGGTGTTGTCACTTTCAAACATTTCTTTTAAAGCTTCATACATGTCGTAGGCTGTCTTCAAGTTGGAAATACGAGGTAAGAGATGATCTCTTACTGAGTAGATGATTAATTTTCTTTCTTTGACATCTTCTTCCTTTCTTATCTTCTTTTCTACATCTGTAGTTGTGTCTGGTAGCGTTTTAGTAACCACATCCAAGAGGTCATCTTCTTCAAGGGTGACCTGAAGCCTTGATTTCTAGGAGCTGAAGTTGCTTGCTCCATCAAGCCTATCTTCTACTAAGGCTCCATTCTTCATTTGATTGGTTTCTTCAAATTCTCGCCAACTGGATTTTGAAAACCTAATGATTAGGTTGAATTAGTAATCTTGGATTAAGTTTGGACTTATGACTGCCAACAATCAACTTGATAGTGTCACATAGATGCTTGCTGATTCAAGAGAAACGTTTCTTCA
>ML869248.1:0-10724 GCA_009831015.1 Picea engelmannii | reverse complement strand
TATGCCAATGGGTAAAATTGTCTTTTAATTGCAACAATAAAATCATTCCAAGAGGTTAAAATTTTACCATGTTTCTTCATGTCCTCCTGAATCTTGGATTCCCACCAAATGAGTGCTGCACTATCCAATCTTAAAGAAGCAAGATGAATCTTAGTTTCATCATCTTGAATTCTTTGTATCCTACAATATACCTCAATATGACGAATCCAATTATCTAATTTCTCAGCATTAACTTCTCCATTGTATATTGGAAATTCGAATTTAATATCAAGCTTTAATGAAGGAATTTGCGAAGGATTTTTACCATGTCCCTTTGGAGAATTCGGAAGAGGTCTTGAATTGGTAGAAGAAGAAGAAGAATAAGAAGAAGATGGAGGAGAGGGTGGTGGAGAAGCACCATTCCCTCCATTTCCATTTGGAGTTCTATCACCACTGTCTCCCTTATGCTTTGAAGGGTTGGAGCCTTCACCTTGCAACCTTGTATTCCTTTCTATCAATATCTTCATCATCTCTCTCATTTCCATGACAGCTTTTCTGAGATCTTCATCTTCTGCAGGAACATGTTCATGACTCCCTTCATGAGCCATACTTGGTGAATGCCTCCTTGAAACTTGCGGTGATGGTATATGTTTTCTCCTTGAAGGATGAGAACTTGGCTCTACAAGTTGACCTTCTCCTCTTGTGAGTTTCAAGCTTGTGAGCATTAGAAAACAAAACACTTGCAAATAATCAAGTCTTCAAAAACTAGTGCTATGATACCAACTTGATCTAAAAATGAAGAAGACTAGTATTCTTGAAAATATTTGCAAGTTAAATTTATGTGTTAAAAGAAAATGGATCAACTTTGCAACACAACTTAAATAGGATTTACTCATCCAAGATGCATATAAACAACAACATAATCAATGAACAGAAAACACATAACACAGCAAATGATAAAGGAGTTCACCCCTCTCTTGGGCTACATCTCCTGTTCCAGCTTCCAATGGATCATTTGTATTATTTGCTCAAAGTGCTCAAAAATGTGTTTTACAATGCTCAAAATGCCAAATAGACTTCTTTAATGGCTTCAAAACGTTCAAATACCCCTAGTTGGGCTTTTTCGGCACCTCGTTTGGCCAAAAAATGAAGAAGTTAGGCTTCTTGGAAGTCTCCCCTTCAAGCCTGTTGTCTCTACATCTACAAAATGCACCTCCTCCAGCTCAACCTAGCCCACGCGCAATTTAAAGAGTAAAAACTTGGCATTGGGCACAACCGCACAACCGGTCCAAACTGTCGAACCGTTACACACCGGCCCTAACTACCAAGGCCCGTGGGCACATGGCAGTCACATGACCTCGCACCAACACAACAGGGCTTAAGTTTTAACAACCGTTTGATAACCATAATGTTAAACCGTGCGCATATATATACTAGTCACATGGTATAACAAACCGCGCATATATAAATGGTTATAAAATGGTTATAGTGGTAACCATCGTAGCTCTGGTCGCATACAATACAACACATGACCATGGGCCAGGGCTTAGCCCCGGCCCGGTCCACGCCCCCACATACATTTAAACAAATTTAAATACAATGCTTTGCATATATATAACAAGGAACATGCATGGGCGCGCCAGTTGGGTGGCCTTTCCCAAAGCTTTACCCTGCCTCAGAGGTCATGGGGTCGACTCCTGCTGAGTGCAAAGGTTTTAACCAACAAACAAGTGACACGTGGCATCCTTTGATTGGGCCACGTGTCGTCATCCCATTCGCTGCCAACAAACACGTCATATGCCAACTGCCCAATAATTGTCTTCAATGTCAACATATGGTCTGCCACATCATCCGTATAGCCTGCCACATCAGCATATGATCTGCCATGTCATCCATACGGCCTACCACATCATCGTTCGTATGGACTATACGAACTGTACAGTCAACTTCCTTTTTTTGCCTGTTTGCCATTTTGAACAGAACGCGATATCTCTCGCTCCCGACATTCGTTTGAACCCAAATGAGTTGCGTTGGGTTTGCAACAACGAGGCCTACGCTCTCGTTTGATTTGATGTGATTCTGAGCACTTTGAATTTTTGAGCAAAATTTGATCCCCTAATCATATATATACTAAAATTGTTGCAACTATCAGGAGTGTGATCAGGCCCCTTCATTCAAAGTTTCCAATCGGCGCACGCTCTGTCAGACTGTGCAGGTATTCTCATGTTAGATGCGAGACAGGCGCAATTATTCATTTTACAGGAAAATCCATCTAGGAAGAAGCTTCGGGTGGACAATTTTCCTTCATGGCTGCTCTCTGCAACGCTTTCCATTTATGGGGTGAGACGAGGTCCCAACTGATGCCCCTATCTTCAATAACTTCCTTCATTGGGATCAAGATGAGGCCTAGAACCCATGAATGTTTCTAGGCGATGCCCATGACTTCTTCAAGTCAATCGTGATGCCTCAAGGATCTGCAAATCTCTGTGAAATCAACGCCCTTTCCTTTGTGCTCTTTCCTTCGTGCTCCTAGAGCTCTTGGTACCAGCCTCTTCATCAAATCAAGCGACCCCGGGCCACAACCTGGCGCTTAGCTCCCAAGTGCTTCGCGATTTCGCATTCGCGAACTTGTGTCATTCTCCATGCTAAGACCTTTGATTCACGAAATCATGACCTCTCAGATCTTGTGCCACACATCCTTCTATGATCCACGGTCTAGATCTAATCTTCAGGTATCGGGACTTCGCGTCTCAGGAAGTTGAAAAACTACTCACCTCCCTTCTCTCGATTTCTGATTTTGTGTTTGCCTCAGATCAACAATCCACAACTTTCCTCGATCCAATGGCTTAGATCAACTCGTGAGTTCGCACTTTGCAAGTTCTCACGACTCTGGACTTTGACTTTTCCACTCCACGAAACTATGAAATCATTGATCTTGTGCCACGTGTCTCTCTGAATCAGACGGTCCCTATTGATTTTAGATTTCAGGAGTTCGGACCTTTGACGAACCACTTTTAAAAATATATTAGACTCCCGATTCCCGTGATTATTTTCCACCATTGATCTCTCCTAATGAGATCTACGACCCAGATAAAAAAATTCCTTGACCTTTTTGACTTGAAGACCTAGCCTGCGAAAGATAGAGAGACAAGGCAAGGAAAAAAACATGGGTATATCGATATGCACCTATGGCCCTTGACAACTTTATGTGATAACAGGAAGCATCACACAAGGAAACAAATTCAGGGAAATTGCAAACTTGGGGAATGACAAATTTAGGCAGGTTGGACTCTCAGACATGGTAATGATCAACAAAATTACTAAACTTCTGTAAAGAATTCGTGTGAAGATCTAGAAGATCAAAGGAAACCTTTGGATCAAAGGTATATTTATAACTATCGATCAATCATTTATATTCTACGTTAATTAGGCCTTTATTCTTGCTTAACTGGTTGGTTTTTTCAAAATCCATACTAAATTTGGATAAAAACAGGATAAGAATTCGAAGAAATCACCGGTTCGAAAGATGGATGGCACGAAATAGGTTTGAAATCTTTGACAAAGATACAGTCAAGAGCACTTGACCTTCGAAGTTGTAAAAATAATAATAAACAAAACATTCCTTTTATTATTTACTTTGATATGGGGCAGAATTTCATTTGTTTTCGCATTTGGCTGAGTGGATTTGAAAAGGCCCCAAGGAGAAATGTGATAGAACTTCATGTTGAAATGTGGTATGCACGAATTTGGTTTATTAAGTTTTCGCATTTGCACCTTCCCATTATAGCTTATGAAAGTTAAAGCGTGAAATAGATTATTGTTTGTTGATTTAATCTCGATCATGCCCAATCAGTGTTCTGACCTACAAACAAATCGAACTTTAGTAATAACCGCTATTATATAGTTAAAACTATATGACACACGATAAAACTATATAATTAATTCCATATAACAATATAACTATATAATATTTAAAATATAAAACTTTATTTACAATAATATAATAACTATGTACAAAATTAATATAATGCACTATAAATAAAATAAAATAAAACCTAATTTAAAAATCAAATTAACACTAATCTATTTATAATTTGATACTTAAAATTTATATATTAACAAGAACCTAATCTTATCTTTATACAACAACTAAATTATATTAAAATCTAAACTAAGGAAAAATTGAATATATCTAGTATAAGACCCCAAAAACTAAAAATTTTGAATTCTTTCTAGAATTTAACCTATTTTACAACATTTGGTTCCATTTGGGAATAGTGGCTCCATGTGAGGCACTAAGAACATTAGACCTTGTGTCTACTTTATTGGGAAATGGAGTTATTATTTCTAAAAATCAAAGTGACCAAATACTTTTCTTCTTATGAAATTTAACACTATATAGAAGTAGTAAAACTATCAATATATAGATATTTAAAACATGCTTTATAATAAATCTCAAGTAAGGTTAATAGAGAATTTCCTTATTAAAATCTACTCAAGAATTGTCTAAAATAATCCATTTAAATTTAGCAAAAATATCATACCTTTAACTAACTTTTTATTAACTCAAGGTTATAAACAATATTTAGATTATATATTTTTTCTTTTAGACCTAGTCAGATTAGGATATAAAAATCACTGGAAAATGACTAATAACAGAGTATTAATGAGTAAACAGTCTTAACAGACATCACATATATTGCTTCACTGTCAGTCAGGCGTCCATAGCCCCATTGAAGTTATCTGCATACTCCAAACTGAATTTCCTTTCACCACTTCATTAAAATGATTTATTTATTTGAGATGAGGGCAATCATTTAATGAATTTCCTTTCATCATTTCCTTTGGACAAGATGGGGGCAATCAATATGTTTGAATTTCCTTTCACCATCTGTCATTTATTTTTTTACTTTAATAATTTAAAGTGGGGGCAATTTGTGTGTTAGAAAACACATGGGATGATATATGTTTTCGATATAAAATATAGTAGATCTATCTACATCTTAAAGGATGCCATGTGATTAATTTTCTTTCATTTCTAAATATACCTTCTCCTATGAGTAAATTACATGTTTGTAATTTTCTTATGATTAAAGATTAACCTTGAGACAAATAATCAACTATAATCTAATATCAAGGTTAAATTTACAAGGATTATTCTAAACATACTTTTTCAACTGAAATAAGGAAATAAATAAAATTTTCACCGACCTTGTCAGAGTAGTATGCCTAATTTTCTTCTATTAACAAGTTTATTATTTCTATAAAGATTCATGTAATTAAATAAGAAAGAAAGACTTAATCTTATTTATTCAGTTCAAATTGTATTATTTAATAACATCATTGTCATTGATTTCATTGAAATTAACTAGAAAAAAAAAATCCAAACTAAGCCTAACTTCTTTAACTATAACAAATCATCAGTTTGAAGAAATTTATTATTTTCTAAAATCACTCAAAAACTTTAATCAAATTGTTTCTCATTAAAAAGAGTTATTCAATCTAAAAAAAAGTGAATGCCAATGTAAATCCACACCACACCGATATTTACAATGAATGAAATGAATATAATCATTGCTAAGAAAGAAAATTCCCATTAACGGGAATTTCTAATACTTCTCCTCTGATATTTTGAAGAGAAAATGAGTTCCTTCCCACAATTGTTGCAATATGATATGGTCCAAACTACTTATGATCAAACTTTCCATGATTTCCCGGTTCCTCTCTTCCCCCATCCCATCTGAGCACTAAATCACCAAGTTCAAAGCTTCTTTCTTTTGCACTTCTGTCAAAACATTTATGCATATGATCTTGATATTCTTGAAGTTTGTCATTGACCTACTCTCCGCTTTCATGTACTTCAATAATATGATTGATCCTCCTTGTTAAATGATTAGGTTCCTCTCTTATATCCCGAAACAATTTCATAACAGACAAAGCCAAATTAATAGGGAGTATTGAATCAATGCAATAGACCAATTGGTAAGGAGGCATAACTATAGATCTCTTTGTGATAATTCTATTTTCCTGGAGAGCATACTTCAAATGAGAATGCCAAGCTTTTTTATTATCTGTTAAAATTTTCGTGACAATTCCCAAAAGACTTTTATTAGAAGATTCAGCTAATCCATTGCCTTGTGGATAATATGGAGTTGAATGAACAAGGACAATATTATATTTCTGACAGAAATTAATCGTTGCCATGGATCTAAAAACTTGAGCATTATCAATAATGATTTTTCTAGGGCACCCAAATCTAGCCAAAATGTTATTTTCTAAGAAATCAATCACCATAGAATCAATAGCAAACCTGATTGGAATTGCTTCCACCCATTTGGTAAAATAATTTGTTGCGGTAAATATCCATTTATGTTGAGCACTAGAAGATGGGTGAATCTACCCTATGAAGTATAAACCCTTTTGTTGAAAGGGTGCTTCAGTTTTAACAGGTACTAATGGTAGAAATTGTAATTTATGTTTTCCAACAAAGATCTGGCACTCTCTACAAGCTCTAACTTTAGAATTTACATCAAAAACTAATTTAGGCTAGTAATAACCAGCCCTTAAAATTTTGTAGGCTATGGCCCTCCATGTATGTTGACCTTCACGAGTCCCTTTATGGAATTCCTATATAATTCTTTCAGATTCATCTTCAACTAAACATCTTAATAGGAAACCTAGAGAGTCTTTCCAATAAAGAGTGTTATACATGATGCAATATTTGACAGCTTGTAGCTTTAGATTTCTTGCTTTAGATGGACTTAGATATGGTGGACAAGTGAAAGTTTGCAGGTAACTTACAATGTCTCTATACCAATGTAAGGCATTATACTTTTGATCAATAGTTTGTCGTGTATTTACTTCCTTAGACTCTAATGTTGGATTTCCATTTTCTGATGATACAAGATTAACTCCAAGGACTTTACAGCTGGATTCATCCAAAATCTTTGTGAGACCTTGGCCTTTTATTAATTTAGTTGGTTTAATTTCCAGGTCATATTCTTGTATTTTGGCAATTCATTTGCCTCTTCTCCCATCACTATCAGGTTGTCTTAAAATTTCATTAATAGAACTGTTAGGAACATATGCAATGATTTTTTAATGTAAAATGTATGCCCTAAAGGATTTTAAGGCCTTTACCATAGCATATGCATTTTTTTTCTAAAATATTGTATTTTAACTCTACATCTCTTAGACTCTTGCTGAAAAATGCAATAGGTTGTTCGTAATTATCTTCATTTTTCTGCAATAACATAGCAGCAATAGTGTTTTTAGCAGCAAAAGAAAAAATAAGGAATTATTTATCATAATTAGGACTCACCAATATTGGAGCTTCCCCTAATGCTTTCTTGATTTGTTCAAATGACTCTCTTTCCTTTGAATTCCATTTGACTATTTGATCCTTCTTAATCATTTTTGTTATATCCTTTATAATTTCTGCAAAGTTTGGGATAAATCTTCTTAAAAAGTTGATCTTACCAATAAAAGATTGGATTTCCTTTTTATTTTTGGGTAGACTGATCATTTGAATAGATTCAACACGTTAATGATCTATCTTTATTCCTTTCTTGCATACAATGTGTCCCAACAACTTTCCTTCCTGCATAGCAAAGTGTGATTTCTTAGGATTTAGTGAAAGACCATATTTTCTACATTTAACAAAAGTTTGTCTCAAATGTTTTAAGTGCTCATCATTTGTTTGAGAAAACACAGTCAAGTCATCTAAATATATAACCACAAATTTATCCTTTTCTCCCACCAAAGATAAATACATAGCTCTCCGGAAAGTATCCCCTGCATTCATAAGACCAAAGGGAATTTTATCATACATGAATGTACCCCAAGGTGTAGTAAATGCAATCAATTCCTTAGCAGTCGGATCCATAAACATTTGGTTGTAACATGAAAATCCAGCTATCATGGAAATTATATTTGATCCTACCACCCTTTGTAAAATATGGTCCATTTTTGGTAAAGGGTAATTATCTTTTAAAGATGATCTATTTAGGTTTGTGAAATCAACACACAATCTGATGTCTCCATTCTTTTTTCCCACTAGAACTAAATTTGCTACCCACACTGAATATCTAAGAGGGACAATGATTTTAGCATCAAATAGTTTTTAAGCTCTTTTTCAATTATGGGCAAATGAATGGGATTTATCTGTATTAGTTTCACTTAAATGGCTTGAATCTTGGTTTGAGAGGAATTCAATGTTGAATAATACTAGTATCATATGTCTTCAAATCCTCATATTTCCAAGCAAAGACATCTATAAATTATTTAAATAAATTTACATACCTCTATTTTGTATCCATAGGTAGATATTTTGAAAGTTTTACAAATTTTGAGTCAATTTCAGTACCCAGATTACAATCACCCACTTCATCCACCTATGGCCTAACAACATATTTATTAGCAACATCATTTTGATAATAAAAAAAAAATCAAGAGGAATTAAACCTTTTGGAATATAATTATTTTTCAATTGTAAAATTTTATGTTGTACAATCATTGTCAGATTATCATCCACAAGTCTAGAATCTTCTTGATCACGTTCATTATTTTGATCAATATGTGTGATTGAAAATTCATCTATCATCTCCAAAAATTCTTTAATTTGTTGATCATCTTTGAAAACCTGTCAATGTTTTATATTATCTGGAATTGAGGGTTTGTACCTCATTTCCACCTCATATTTAATTTGTGAGACTTTTGGAGGTCTGAAAGTACTAGCTTGCATAGCTAATGAGTCAGATTTTCATTTTTTTTATCTAGGGATAGAATGAATGTTAAATGTCAAAAAGAAATTTTTAATCAAATCCCACACAAGATTTATGTATGCTCTCATCCTAGGATGTTTTTCTTGGTATATTACGCTAACTTGTTTTACTACTAATTCAACATCACCATGCAATCAATTTTTTAATTTTTAACTTTCTAGCAGTTTCTAGTCCTAATATTAAAGCTTCATATTCACACATGTTGTTTGTTGAATATGTTTAAAACTCTAATCTAAAACAATATGGAATGAATTTGACTTTTGATGGTGAAACAAATATAATACCTACTCCAGAGCCTTCCTAATTAGATGCTCCATCAAAAAAAAATTCCACATTCATGTTTCAAAAACATCACTTGAAACCATATTCACATCTATTGCACACAATTCAAACTCAGTGTTTACAAATAATGTACAACATCCCAAATCTTGTTCTTCACAGTAAATAGGATATGTTTTTCGAATTTTAGGGTCACTTACTATGTATTTCAGTTTGGTTTCTCTATAAAGTCTCATGAATTCCCCACCAAAAACAAGAATAGTGGCATAAGTCATGTCTAATTGTAAAGATCCACCTAATTTCCCTACCCATGATCTTGATAATAGCATGTCATAATTCAGAGGCACATCAACAACTATTGCATCCATCATTATACTCTTCACTGGAATTTGTGCTTGATTCACCACTAAATCTTTAATCATCCCTAAGCATTTAACTTTTCTAGAGTCAAATGAATATAGGTCTTGATACAGTCTAGTTATTTCCAGTCCCATTTTATCCAGAATCAAGCATGCAATTATGTAAAAAAACGATCATGCACATTCATAGTGATATAGAATGGTGCTACAGAATCTCATTTATATTCAATGTGTGGGACAAACATCACAGTAGGGTGTTCATATTCTAAATTTATTGTATCTCCCTATTGTGTTGCAGTTGATTGATCAATTATCTTCGAAATATGTTTTTTATATAAAGTATTTTTTGCTAATTCAATTAAAGGAATAGTTATTTCGATTTTACTTAGTTGATATTCAAGATTAAATTAATTGCTAAGCTTATTTGATTCCTTATTTTCATCTTCTACTTGTTTGTTTTGAGATTGATCTATTACGTGTTTAGAAGTAGAGGCTTCTTTAGACTTATCCTTTGTTAAAACCTTCTTAGGCATATTTTTCTCATTAACATTATTTTCATTCATCCTTGGTCTTAATTCATCTTTTTTGTGCATTTTAGCCTGAAGAGCATCAAAAAATAATTTAAATTGAGAAGAAGTTAATTCGGGAACTTTAGTTTCAATCTCATCAAAAACTGGATTTAATGATTGTTCATAGTCTTCTTGAGTGACATAAGGATTTTCATATTCTTCCTGACATAAATTCAATTCTTCCTCTTTCTCTTCATATTGTTGATCAATGGTTTGCTCTATCAAGTTTTCATCTTTCAAAGGTTGTTGAATTGGTTGATCATTATTTCTATCCCTTCGGAGCATTTGAGGTGGATTAAATTGTCTCTTAAATTGATTCGGATTTATGTTTCCATCAGGCCTTCTTCTATCTACTTCCATTCTTGCTCGTTTGTTGGATAAATCTCTTATCATCTTAGACATTTCTTCAATTTTGGTATCCTGAATATCTTTTGATAACCCTGATGTTTCAACTTATTCTTTAATTTTCTTGGTATCTTTTTCACTTGTATCAGTTTTAATTTTAACTTTCCCTGAAGCTATCATATTTGATTCAATTTCTATGGCATCTTCATGCATGTTTTCTAATGTTCTTGATCTTATTTATCTTAAAAGAAAGGCAAAGTATGGATCAAATGCGCCTGCAAAAGTTACTTTTGCAGCTAGTTGGGAGGGTTTTACATCAGCTGGAATCTTGCTATAGGTTTGAATGAATCTCTTGATAAACTCAGATATCGATTCATTGTTCTTACATTTCAAGGCTCCAAACTCAGTCA
>WSFP011441685.1:0-20536 GCA_009831015.1 Picea engelmannii | reverse complement strand
TTGGAAGCAAATGCTACATCAAAAGAGAAGATGGCAGAATGGAAAAGTTTGACTCTCGTGTGGACAAAGGAATACTTGTTGGTTACTCAAGTACAAGGAAAGCATACAAGTGTTACAATCTAAGATTAAACAAAGTTGTGGAAGGCATCAACGTAACAATTGATGAAACAGACATACCAAAATCAAAGAAAGAAGAAAACAAATCAATGGAACAACTTTTTGAAGAAGAAGATGAAAAAAAAGAAGAAAAGAAAGATGCAGATGAAGATGAAGAGAATCCGACAGAAGTAGAAGAACAAGTTCAGCAAGTATCTCCAGAGACACCTAGCAAACAAGTACAGAAGAATCATCCTTCAGATCAGATTATTGGAAACAAAGATGCAGGAGTTGAGACTAAAAAAAAAATATGTTCACCAGAACAAACACACCTAGCACTCTTATCTACAATTGAACCAAACTGTTTTGAAGAAGCCAACAAGGATGAATTTTGGAATAAGGCCATGGATGAAGAATTGGATCAAATAGAGAAAAATGACACTTGAGAATTGATTCCAAGACCAAAGAATAAGAATGTGATCGGCACAAAATGAGTTTTCAGGAATAAATTGAATGAAGATGGACAGTTTACAAAGAACAAAGCTAGATTGGTATGTAAAGGATATGCACAGATTGAAGAAATCAACTTTGAATAAACATATGCTTCAGTTGCCAGAATGGAAGCAATATGTTTGCTTTTAGCTTATGCATGCTCCAAAAATGTTAAAGTATATCAAATGGACGTAAAATCAACTTTTTTGAATGGGAAACTTGAAGAAGTCTACATTGAACAACCAGAAGGATTTCAATTGTCAGAGAACAAAGACTATGCGTGTAAATTAAAAAAGGACAAAACCTAGGTGAAAACAAAGATGCATTTTATATGTATTGGACTCACATGAAAACTTGATGGCAGAACAGTGACAGCTTGGTACAAGCACTGAGAGTTAATGGAAGATACATAAGCTGAAGAGTTGGAAGTTCACAAGAGTTGGAAGTTCACAAGGATGAAGCATCCTCCATGAAGTCAACACAAAAACAATATTAGATGAATGAGGCTGAATGTCAGTGTTCTCTTGCAAACTATAGATAAACCAAAGACGAATCATTGTCAAATCACACTTCACGAGATTAAAAATATTACACCCGTCTGTGTTGAAATAATTATGTAGATAACCCAAAGATGAATCATTGTCACAGCACAACTTCACAGTTAGAAAAACATGACACCCATCATCTCTGCTGAAATAACTGCACAATGTTATAATCATTACACCCATCTCTTCTGAGATAGTTATGTTTAAGCCACTCATACAGATACCTCAGGGGATAGGTATTCATAAAAAAAAAGATACCTTGCCAGCTTTTAGCACTTTCAGATATCTATCTGAAACAAGCACGTTGAAACAAAATTAACTGGTTATTTCCTGCTCAGAAATATTGAATATGATCATATTGGTATTGATCTTTTCAAGAGAATGAACTGGCTTAATTTTTGGACAATGTGATGCTGTGCGTTGTTCTTTTACCTAAGTTAACAGGATCAGACATGGATACAGAAAAATCAGATTTTTGAAAAGCCGGATCCGGAATAACAGGGAAACGGCAAGTTAAAAAAAATATAAAATTAATTTTGTAATTTATAAAAAAAATTCAGCATCAAAACCATTCAGGTATCACAACATTAGAACGGAAAGTTTTCATGCATTTTACTCTATTAGCCATCCATGTCCCATAACTGATTGATATAATTTCTGACTTTGAAGACCATTTCAGCGTGAGCATGAAGCAGGTCATAACAGCATTTTTGTGAGACACATCCACATGTCCATATCAGCAGCGAATAAGGTGGTTTCTTTAAAGGCTATGGCAGAACTAAATAACAGCGCGGGTGAAGTGAGCAATAGCATATAGCATATATGGATAGATCAGACCTTCAAAATGTGTGAATGCAGCCTTGCCATAGAACTCGGTTCAGCTTATGAGCGAGTAGAGTGCTTCCATACAGGTTCAGAACAGCATATTCAATTCAAGTAGGGCGGCAATTTCTAAGTGTTTATAGCAGTAAATGATAGCACTTAGGATTAGCATCTTGTGGAAGGGTTTGATACATCAATACTGAGCACTTTACTTTGAAAAAGAATACATAATCAGGTCACAGTGATTTCTTGAAACGATTAATCGCCCCAGAAGAGTTCATATGACCAAAATCTGGAGCCTAAGTCTTTTGACAAGGTCAGATTCTCCTCGAGGATAACGTTGATTTTCACAGAGATGGATATCCGCAAATCAAGTCATATTAATCAGAGATTAAAATATAAGGTTTCAAAGAAAGGAAAAGCCTAATCGCCTACCTGTAGCTCTCACTAATCAAAATGTCAAATCCCAATGCCTTTGGTTTATAGTTGAAGTGATTGCCCCAGTTCGATTCCTAGCACACAATCTGTAGATGACTAATCAGGTCTACAGTTGTATCTTTTGTATTTTGCAATGGGGGATTCGGTCTTCTTAGAGTAGGAATGGAGTTTAGGCTTTTTAGTCCTCAGGCGTTTACGATTCTGGGCTTTTCATTAAAAAAAAATTGGGATCCAAAGGTCAAAAAAGCACTGGAAGTTTCAGGATCCGTTCCCTTCTCCACAGGAGCCATATTTCCATGACAGACCCTGGCAGATCCTGATCCGGACCGGATCCATAGATGCAACATACAGGGATGGCGGATCCAGTGACACAGTCTTTTATATGATCCATCTCTTTTCATTCCTGAAACCAACAAATAGAAAAGTCCACTCATTGTGCTTTGTATAATCTAATTTTTTTAATCCTTGAAAACAGCATATAAAAATTAAAAAATAAAGAAAGGGGAAAGGAAGTTCTTTTGTACTCTTAACCAGCTTAATCAGTTTGGTTCACCGCTTGGTTTCAAAAAAAGGGGGAATCTCAACGTAACCGTGAGGTGGCAACCAAACACAAAAAAAATGCACCAGGTTACAGTCACGTCTTAAAAGAAGGAACAATTAAAAAACTATAAATTTCTTCCTCGAATCACATGCTTCATACCTTAGTTCTTAGTACCAGTTAGTTGCCTCCAGAATTAGTAAACACCATAACGATGTTTTACTTTATAATATAACCATTTAAATCGCACCGACAATAAACAATTAAACTCAACAACATAAGCTCAGAACGAGAGTCCACATAAATGATACATTAACTCGTCCAAATTCATTATTTACAGAGTCCACATAAATGATACATCTTACAATACACTGACTTTATGAAACCAAAACCCCAAACTCACTAGAATCTGAAAATATACAGGTACTGCTATGAACAATAGCAAGGTAAATAAAGAATGCTAAATGACCAATCTAATGATAATTCTCATTGTGTGCAACCCCATGCTTGTCATTAACATGACAGCAAGGAATCACATCGCAAGTTACAAGCCTAAATGACTCTAGTTGAATACAACACAAAAAGTCCTGATACAATATCCTTTTTTTGGTATAACTCCTAACTGTTCTCGTTTGCATCGTCGTGCTCTCTTTCCTCAGCAGCAGCATCCATCAACTCCTCAAAGTTGTGTGATTTTCTCAATATTATTTCAATCTATGAAGTCAATACCACAACGAATTAGACCGAGACCACGCATAAAATTGATGGAAACTAGCAAAGCCCATCTCATGAACACATAAGCATTATACCTTAGCCTTTTGGATTGGCCTGCTCCTTGTCTCATCTTTCATGTCAACAGTAGAAGTCAAGATTCCTACACATTAATATTACATATTAGATTCAGTGTATAGCCTTGAAATGAAAAGGAAGAAATAGCAGCAACCTGTCATCAAAAAAGCAAAATATTGAATGCAGCGGTATTGAAAATGCATAGAATTCTTACTCTTCTCTACTGCCAGCCCATTATTCTTCAATATTTCGGCTACTGTCACAACTGTCGCAATAGCTGTTATAAGAAAGACAATTGAATCAGCAATTTCTCAAGTTTGACTCAAAATAAATGAATGCACATATCATATTTAATGCAAGCGAGGACAGAAATTTCATCAAAGGAAAAGAATTAAGATAAATTGAATTATCAAGATAAAGGATGAGATAAGCTTATAACGTACCCATTCCTAAACCTGAAAGCTCCACTTCTTCATGGTTTTTCAGATATCTCTGCAATTGCATCATAATTGATAACATAAGAAATGGCAAGAAGCAAAATTCTCTAAACACCACATTTGTACTTGCAGTGTCTCCAAACTAAGAAATGTTACTAAATGAAGTGAATAAAAAGATTACACATTCTCTGAAAACCTAAAAAAAGCAACAAAAATTGATTATTGTGAAAAAATTGAGCATTCGCGCGATTTCCAAAGTAAAACCTTTAGCCAATCAATACAGCTACATATCATAAAGCAAGACTAGCAGAAGTAACATAAATGATAATATTGAATGTGAATTTCAGGCTTCAATGAATCGTAATGCATACTCAGTGCAGACCACAGGACCATACCAAACAACTTTGATCTAATATTTAGTCTATTCTTTCCTACAAATTGCGACCTAATCACCAATAGAACAACTGTACCATTGTTGTTACATCATAACTCAAAGAAATTTAGTGAGTTTCGCTTCATCACACTTTATTTATTTGGATGTTTTTTGGGCCATATTTGGTAGGAGTGTGTTATCTATTCGTCCTGGATTACTTAAAAAATACGAGATGAGGTCTACCAGGGTTCTATTCCTGCTGCGATCTGCTCCTCACGTATGGCATGAGTTTCAAAAGGGATGGGGTTGGGTGGATGTTGTGGGCTATTTCGGAAGAATACAAGCCCCTCAGTGATGTCACCCAGGGCGACAGAAGTCCCTCAGCCTCTTGGGGTATAATTATCGAAGCACTTCAGAATTCAACCCCTGGGATTGACCTATAACTGAAATAAACATCGACTTGCAATGGCAGGAAAATTGTAAAACATCAACAATAAATACGGATTGAATACATCCAAGAAAAACGTAAGGTGAGAAAAACTTGCTGGAAACAGCTATTCATGGAATGTCCATGAATGATAGATTTTTACTTGAAAATATCCAATTACTTAAAAACATCCGAACAAATGTTTCAGTCAATAGGCTGTGTTGGAAGAGATAGGTCAGCTAATACACTTAAGTGCAACGCATATTAAAAGCACAGAGATTCAAGATCAAATGAGCCAACCACCACAATCAGCATTAAAATAATATGAAATATTAAACACACCAGCATATCAGGCAGACATCAAACCTAACCATAATATCTTTTTAACAATTCTATGAAAAAGGACGATTATGAAGGTAACCGACAAATCAAACTGTGGCAATTAGCAGACAGGTGAGGGATATAAAAAAACCTCCCCATGGACATGTCCTAATTCAGGGATTCAGGCTAGGTATTGCATATTCCTACAGCATGTTATGCTAAACTAAACCCCATTCACATCGCATACAATAGTACTATTAGTAAATGTTGCTTTATAAAAAACTATTCCGCCCACGGGGCGTTAATTGGGAATTGATTCACTGGTGAGATCGACAGAGCATTAACCCGTCCACTATACCCGAATGACATGAATTTCAAAAGTACGAAACCGAGTACAAAACCCACGCAATTTTGCAGAATATCTACCCCTCAGTTCTGGCAGCTACATCCAGGGAAGTCCAACCAAAACATATGGGAAATCCACGGAAGCAAACACCCTGACAATCCTGTCAAAAGAAAACCCAAAACCCTTGGACACGACAAACCATCACCCAGTTCAGATACACTCATGGATTCATTTCGTTAATGGCTACAATACCCTAGATGGTCTAAAATGCAGAGAGGGCAAGATGGGTGCCAGATTTTCTAGTTACAAAATTAAAAGGAAAGATCATGTAATTGAGGGCAGGATGAATCCATTGGGATCGATCTCACGACCATCTAGTTAAGAAAACAAAAACATCTCGATTAAATTATAGAAAACAAAACGAAAAAAAGATTACGGGTTCTACCTTGGCAAGATTCACATAGAAGAAGAGGGGCTGCTTGGTATTTGAGACTTGAATCCTGTTTTTCTTCTGGTTGTTGTCGTTCAAGTTCACGTTCGCCATTCCCTCGCTGATCTCTTCCATGGCTTCCTTCCTTGGCACCTCCTCACTTTGAAACATATAAGCCTTCTTAACTGTCTTTCCCGTTCTGCGATTGCGGGATCTTTATCGCCTTATATATAGAGATACTGATTTTGTAGATCACAGATTTGCGAAATACGTCGAGCGGTAGACGTATGTGGGTAGGGGAATGAGTTCATGCATCCATGTTCTTTAATAGAAGTGTCGAGGGTCTCTTTTCTTTTTGAATATTTGTTTTTTAATGGATGGGCCCACCGCTTGACCATGCCAGGTCATATGGCCAGAGCACATTGGTTTGTGTGCACAACCACAGAGTTTGCGTGTCTCTAAATAGCTTGGCTTCAAACTATGTCTGCCACGTAATCCAAGTTTTACAGTTTCTCGATAGTTCTACACCGTCGGAAAAATTGGCCTGCTCGGTGGTGGATCCACTTGGGCTTTCAGATTGGCTTCTAGTTTGGTTATCCATCTTATGGTTTGGTATCAAGTTGGACCGCTTGTTACAATGATTATTGATGTTTAAAATATGAGAGATTTGTTTTCCAATTACATTCTTGTAGTCATCGATAATCAATGGTCAAGAATGGTTGTATAGACTCTCGGGTGGAGTGGGGTATTTTAAGGTAGTTATGGGGCATCCAAACATGTGAGGTATGTATAGCATTAATCATCGCAATGGGCATGCATACATAAGTGGATTAACATGATTTCATTAACCCTACTAAATGATATATTTACTCGGCACTTTAGGGTAGTTATAGGGGCACTTAGAGGTAGTGGTCAAATATATGAGGCCTTCTTAACCCTCGAATGATATATTTACCTCGTACTTTTGACTAAACTAAAACTCTTAAGGTGGAACACTTATTTTGAGGTGTCATTATTAAAGGCATTTCAACCTCGATCTCTGTAATTATGTTTGTCTCAACTGGATTTAATGTGATTTGTACACCATTGTGAATATTTCACAAGACATCGTGTCACAATAGCTCTAAATATGTGACTAGAAATACAATGAGGTTATGCTTCATTCTGTAGTGATTACTTATTTTTAAGACGTGATAACAGAAGTATTATGTTTTTTTGGTAAAAAATCACTGAGAAAATAAAAGAAAAACGATATAGTGGTAAATGAGCACCCCATTAACACATTGAACTCACAAATGCACCCTAGAGAAACTTGTTTTTGCTCGCGGATTTACAATGCAAATTACAAAGAAAGATTATCACTCATTGTGGAGTGGATGGACATAATGGCCTAAAGGCGACTACACGATGGCCTCCTTCCTTTGTCTTACTCTAATATATCACTTATTTTCTCTACTTGGTGATGGAACAATCAATCAATACAATATGAACAAAACACATTTCTTCCCATGTGGCTTGGTGTTTAACATGTCGCGATCATCGTTAGGGTTAGGGTTAGGGGTTTTGCATTCCCCGACCATGGATTAGGGTTAAGGTTTTGGACCCTCTAGAATCTTCTAGAAAATCTATTTGTGACTTGCTCCACACGTTTGAGTAATGATTGTTAACATGGCATCCACTCATTCTTGTGGTGGTTAAAACATAGGTCAATTTGTCATAGGTGTAAGGCCTTTAGTGAGGAGGGCATGCGGCACCTCTGACTGACCGGCATAGGCGCAGAAGTTGGGGTTGTTGGGAAAAGACGAGCACACCCCATCTTTATATAGACACAGAGTAGGGAGACTTGGGAGTGAGCTCGACCAAGTGGACCCACGCCCATACTTGTGGATGCAAGTCATGACGAGGTGGAGTGCCATGACGAACTGAGGAGAGTTGGAGTGAGCCATATGTTAGGCAAGCTGACGTGAGTCAGGGTGAGCCAAGATATGGAGTGAACCAAGGAATCAAGTGGATGGAAACTTCATGGGGTGTGAACTTGTGTCTCAAACACATATGCGTCAAGACAAGTCGACACGACCCACACGGAGGCATGAGGACTCGGCTAGGCGCGCGGATATGGTGACTTGTGAGTTGGCTCAACCCGCCTCACCAGGAGACTCGACAATCCACCCAATGGTTGTGATGGTTGGGGGCGTCGTGAGGCGTATATATGGATGGAGGTGGAAGGAGCCAAGAGATCACTCGACGGTGGAACAAGACCAAGTGTTTGGAGGTAGATTCGGGGAAAGAGGGGCAAGCTCCCCCAAGAAGCCAAGTCGCTCCACATGGGAGGACTTATGTTGCCTTTAGGAGGTTTTGTGTATAGAGTTGAGGGGAGTTTGGAAAATAGTATGGTTTTGGAGTTGGGCAATGTGCGTGATGGGGAGAAGTCTTGTGACGGACAGTGAGATAGACTCAGTTGCAACAGTATGAGGAGAATATGAGTTAGCAAGGAGGCAAGTCATAAACTTAGCGAAACTTGTATCTTGTGTTTAAGCCAAGTGCTCTCTTCGTGTTAGGTAGCTAGAGAGGTAGTAGTGGGGGGCCAAAGGGCCCATATTGATAATAGTGGAGGTCATTCAATGTAAGGTGGACTAGGTCCATTATATTATTAAATAAGGCCCACTATGGCAGTTAGATATAATAAATGAGTAGTTAGATATAATAAATGTAAGAGGACTTCTTAAAAGGTTCTACTTCTAGAAGATTCCTCCTCTATAATGTTCTTAGGTGATGGTAGCACTATATAAAGGGGTTCAAGCATTGTAATGGGATATGGAGAGAATTATTGTATTGTGAGATGTAGCTCAATAGGAGGATGCCCCCTCGAAGAGGCAAGTGAACAGGAGAGGATCCCTTCCATAATAGGATCCATTGTGTGGTGTTTCCCTACCTCAAGGGTTTCTATAATAAAGTGGTGGTTTTCTATATTGTTCTTTGAATCTTGGTGGTGTTTTTGTATGCAAGTATTGGGTTCTTAACAAGTGGTATCATAGCACTTTCCTTGGCCAAAGAAGGGAAAAAAAAATTGCTCTTTTTGCAAAAAAAATTTAGGGAAGAAAAAGAGGGTGGCGCACTTCAGGTTCAGATTTGAATCTTTATGAGTTGAATTTGGGAAAACAAATTGGGTATTTGAATTCCTCTCAAAAAAATACCCCAGCCAAAACGGAGTCCGAGAAGTAAAGTTATGAGCATTTTAAATTCAACAGTTTTTCAGGGTTTTTCCAAAAAAAAAACGTGATTTTTTGTCGCAACCTATTGTTTTATTTTTTGGGTTTTTTCGTGATGGCGGCGGGACTACAGAGTTCATAACTTTTCATAGGGTGCTCAGATTGTTACCAGATCAATGACATTGAATAAATTATTTTAATAGTTTTCTTTTGGTATATTTTATGTGGTGTTTCCAATGGTTATTTCCTCTCAAACCCTCAAATAAATTTTACAGATCACTGAAGCATTCAAAGCCCAATTGTATGACACATTAGAAGACTTTGTAGATGGCCTCACAAACAGACTCAATGATATTTTTCGTAGTATTCAAGATTCATTGGATAACATGTAGGAGAGATTTCTTATGGTGGACATTAGGGATGAATATAATCAAGAAATATATGCTTGGTATCATTTTGAAGCCGATTGCGATGATTGGTATATGAATAGTTGTCATTTCTGGGATGACAACCACTTCCATATTTTATTTGATGACTCTACTCCACCTTCTGTAGAGAACATCAATGTCCCACATCAGGAGCTAGTTATGATTATCAGCGTCCAGCCTGCATATTCTACAATGGTATTGTTCCTTCCAAATTAAGCTTTGACCCTTTCCCACTATGTGGATGGATATTCTTATTTGGATCCACATGATAGGTATCAGTATTGGGAGCATCATTTTCAGTTGGTTATTGGGTGTCGATATCTTCTGTGTGGAGTTCACATGATCACTTGGACATGGGACCATGGTTTACAATGGCGGTTGGACTACTTCAACATGGTGGCTTTGATTTCTCAATGGGACCCTGGTTCTCTAGTCTAACTCATCATTATGGTTCACACTTATCCATGGGACCCTGGTACTCTAGTCTACTTCAGTGCTATGGTCCACACTTATCCATGAGATCTTGGTATATGGTTGTACATCAAGCGTTGAGGACAACGCTTTCATAAGGGGGATGGAATGTTAGGTAGATAGAGAGGTAGTGGGACGGGGGGACGGGGCAGAGGACCCATAATGATAATAGTGGAGGCCATTCAATGTAAGGTGGACTAGGTCCACTATATTATTAAATAAGGCCCACTATGGTAGTTAGATATAATAAATGAGTAGCTAGATATAATAAATGTAAGAGGACTTCTTAGAAGGTTCTACTTCTAGAAGATTCCTCCTCTAGAATGTTCTTAGGTGATGGTAGCACTATATAAAGGTGTTCAAGCAATGTAATGGGATATGAAGAGAAGTATTGTATTTGGAGCTGAAGCTCATTAGGAAGCCCCTTCGAAGAGGCAAGTGAACAGAAGAGGATCCCTTCCATAATAAGATTCATTGTATGGTGTTTCCCTACCTCAAGGGTTTTGATATAATAAAGTGGTGGTTTTCTATAATGTTCTTTGAATCTTGGTGGTGTTTTTGTATGCAAGTATTGGGTTCTTAACAAGTGGTATCAGAGCACTTTCCTTGGCCAAAGAAGAGAATATTTTTTTGCTCTTCTTGCAGAATTTTTCTAGGGAAGAAAAAGAGGGCGGCACACTTCAGGTTCAGATATGAAGCTTTACAAGCTGAATTTGGCAAAAGAAATTGGGTATTTGAATTCCTCTCAGAAAAAAACCCAATTTCAAAAAAAACAATCAACCGAAACGGAGTCCAAGAAGTGAAGTTATGAGCATTTTAAATTCAACAGTTTTTCCGAAAAAAACCACGATTTTCTGTCGTAACTTATTGTTTTATTTTTTGGGTTTTTTCGTGACGGTTGTGGGACCGAAGAGTTCATAGGGTGCTCAGATGGTTATTTCCTCTCAAACCCTCAAAGAAATTCTACAAATTATTGAAGCATTCAAATCCCAATTGTATGGCACATTGGATGCCAAATTGGATGACTTTGTAGATGGCCTCACAAACGACCTCAATGATAGTTTTTGTAGTATTCAAGATTCATTGGATAACATGCAAGAGAGATTTCTTATGGCGGACATCATGGATGAATATAATCAAGAAATATATGCTTGGTATGATTTGGAGGCCAATTGTGATGATTGGTATATGGATAGTTGTCATTTCTAGGATGACAACCACTTTCATATTTTATTTGATGACTTTAATCCACCTTTTGTATAGTGCATCAATGTGACAAATCGGGAGCCAATGATTATTACCAGTGTCCATCCTGCATATTCTACAATGGTATTATTCCTTCCAAATTCTACTACGACCATTTTCCACTATGTGGATCAATCTTCTTATTTGGATCCACATGACAGGTGTCAGTCTTTGGAGCATCATTTTGAGTTGGTTATTGGGTTCCAAAATCTTCCACGAGGAGTTCACATGAGCACTTAGACATGGGACCCGAGCTTACAATGGCAGTTGGACTACTTTAGCATGGTGGCTTTCCTTTCTACATGGAACCTTGGTTCTCCAGTCTTCTTCATCATTATGGTCCACAATTATCCATGAAACCCTAGTATATGGTTGTACATCAAGCGTTGAGGACAACGCTTTCATAAGGGGGATGAAATGCTAGGTAGCTAGAGAGGTAGTAGTGGGGGCCCAGAGGTCCCATAGTGATAATAGTGGAGTTCATTCAATGTAAGGTGGACTAGGTGGACACTATATTATTAAATAAGTCTCACTATGGTAGTTAGATATAATAAATGGGTAGTTAGATATAATAAATGTAAGAGGACTTCTTAAAAAGTTCTACTTCTAGAAGATTCCTCCTCTAGAATGTTTTTAGGTGATGGTAGCACTATATAAAGGGGTTCAAGCTATGTAATGGGATATGAGGAGAATTATTGTATTGTGAGTTGTAGCTCAATAGGAGGATGCCCCCTTGAAGAGGCAAGTGAACAAGAGAGGATCCCTTCCATGATAGGATCCATTGTATGGTGTTTCCCTACCTCAAGGGTTTCTATAATAAAGTGGTGGTTTTCTATATTGTTTCATATATCTTGTGTGGTGATTATATTTAGATATATTTGGTACTATTGTGGTTTTGTGCTTCTGCATGCAAGCATTTGGTTCTTAACACTTCTTGTATTGGACGCATTGTATTGCACACTATTATAACATCTTGTATAATAAGAAGCTTGTACGGGTGTTAGGCACCTCTCGTGTCACCCAACCATACTTGTGTCTCTTTCATGTCTATGTATGTTGTTGGTTCCTAGTTCACATGTTTGGATAAGTATAGAACTTGATAATTGTATATGTAAAGAATGCAATTGTAATGTAATGAAGTGTGCTTAGTTGGTTGGGTGCCTTGGTGGCCAGGAGTTAAGTATTGAGGCTTGACTTGCCAAGTATCTCAAGGCATAGTTATGGTCAAACCTTGAGTGAAGAGGTGTAATCTGGGTGAAGTACTCTCAATTCGGTCTAACCATCGAGTTGGAAACGTCACGGTTCCGCACGACCCCAAGTGTTGGGCGACTTGGGTGCACCAAGTTGAGTTGGATACCTGAGCAGATTGTGGGGGCATGGTATGTGGTATTAGAGATTGTTTGACAAATCGACACTCTTCACCATTTTGAACGTTCGCAGAACCACGTCCCAGTGCTCATCGCATAACTCATCGTAGATTTGATCACAAAAGTGGTCGATAGTTTTGAAGATCGTAGAGTTGGGTCATAGATTTGACGTGGAGATTTTAGGCACACTTTGTTGAGATGTGTTTGAGCGAGCATCACCAAGTATGGTTGTTGAGTCGTGTTATTGCAAAAATTTAAGTAGCAGGCTTCGTATAAGTTGAATTGCAATGATGGTTCAGTTCAACAAATTGTGCAAGGGTGAGCTTGGTGCCTTGGTGTTGAGGACAACCAAGGTGTGGATAGATAGTTCAGTGGAAGATAAGGAAACTTGAATGCATCTCAAGTTTGTGACTCATGGACTCAGTTTGGGGTTGCAATAGAGGAACTATAACAGTTGTATAGTTGCAGAAGGCACCCAAGGTGAGTTTGTGTGGACAGTTGGTGGCTTGGGCAGGTGCAAGTCCAAGACAATTGACTTAAGCCATGGGTGCAACCAAGAGTATCATAGTGCAAAGTATGGTTGGTTTTGAGTTATTTCATTTTATAAGAGTTGTGATGATTTATTTGAAGGGAAGTTGAATGACTTGGTGGATCAAGTGAAACCCACTTCCATGACAAAAAATGCTAGACTTGGGAGTGGCCCAAGTGGTGCAGATTCAAAGAAGTCGTGTAGCAGTTTGAGATGCCTTGACATGGGCGAGCGTGCAAAGAGATTGAGGTGACTTGCTTGGACAAGTCCAATGGTGGACTTAGGAATATTTGGATGCAATCGTGGAGGTGGCTTGAGAAGTATCCTAACTATTTGATGAAGCGCATTGGAGGGCTCGTTGTGGTGGAGCAGGAAGTGAGGTCGAGAACATGCCAAGTTTGAGAGGATGGATGAGGTACATTGGTCCATTAGTGCCTTAGACAGATTTGTTGGGTCATGCGATGACAGAACCAAAGTATGAGACGTTTGTGGAGGCATAAGGCAGTTTTGTTCTAAGTAATGGATGGAGTCAACAAAGAAGTCAACCAAGAAATGTTGACAGTTAAATTGAATGGATGGAACGTAGACCAAGTGACTTGGGTGGTGTTTTCTCACCTTTGGTATGGGACATTGGATGAGGCAGAGCCTACCCTAGTGACTTGCAGATGATTGTGCGATGACTCAGAGATCCAGAGGGGTCATTGGTTGAGGTTGACAGAAGTATTGACTTGGATGTGCTAAGGCATGGACGTTCTTTGGGACGACTCATTCTACTTGGAGGACTTTGGATAGTTCGTTGGGACATTTGAGAAGTGTGGGTGCATTGGCCACACTCATCGTAGATGTTGAGTTGTGGAGAGGTGACTCTGCGGAAGGAGGTAGTTTGAGGACTTTCCTTAGTTTTGAGGATTTTACAGACAAACAAATTGTAGCACGAAAAGATTACTTGGGCATGTGCATTTCTCTTGCTTTGGGAAACATGGTTGAGGGTGAATCCTAACCATTTCAGGGCATGGAGAGGTAGACACAACATCATGGTCGGGTGGTGAAGTAATGGGGAAAAGGCAGTTTGGACGTGCAGTTCTTGGAGTAGATGGGACGTTTCATATCCGAAGATGCAAATGAAGGGGATGGAGAGAATTCAGCCAAGGAAGCCAAACTTGCAGACTTGATTGAAGTTTGAGTCACAAATTTCAAAGTTAGAGTTGGTTGGACATGCGCAGAATAAATGCATGGTGATTTGCCTTGAAATTTTGTAGACTTGGATGTGGCACAGATTGTGTGAGTTGCAACAGATTAGCTAACTACGCCATGGGGTGTGCAGTGGATTCAAGGTGTCATGGATGAATTTGTTTTGGGATGACTTCATAGTGAAACAAGGTAAGGGGAGACCTTGCCTTGGTTTGAGGATGTGTGTGGATGAACTGAATTGCAAAAGGAAGTGACCAGTTTGTGCATGAGGGTGTGCAGACTCATGGAGTGTGATGGTTGGACTAGACATTCAACTAGTTCATGACTTGGGTGAGAACAACATCATGAGAAAGGGGTTGAAAGTATAGACGTGACAACAGGTTTGGAGACACAACACTTGGACATTGTGGATGATCTCCTTGACGAAGATTAGATGGTGACAACATTAGTGAGGCAAGGGTGGACACTTGCCTTAGTCTTTGGAGTTGGATGGAGTGATAGAGACGTGGACAAAAAAGATTAAGTTTAGGCATGGAGATGCACATTTCAAGAATTGTACATGACAGTTGGACTAGCTACCCAACCAATGCAATACTTGAGGCTAGCATTGTGCAGAGACATGATAGAGTTGGTTGAAGGATGGGCGCAACAATAAGTTCACAGAATTTCAACACTTAGACATTTTTGAAGTTTTGATTAAGGTTGCAACAATGGTTGAGGAAGTAGTAACATAACAGAGTGTGATCATCGCATCAAGACAGTGGCAGCTTGGGCATTGCAGACAAAGTTGGGGAGGAGACATCCTTCCAATGTAGTGGACTTATTGGTCACACACAACTTTGGGTAGAGAGCAATGAGGTGGTTGCGCAGGGTTGCGGATGATTGTAGTGTGAGCTGGAAATTTGGGGTTTCCACTTCAGAGGGAAACTTGGGGTTTCCACTTGACAAAAATTTGGGGTTTCTAATTGGTATGAAACTCGGGGTTTCCAGTAGACTTAGTTGTGGATGGGGGCATGAGTTATGGAAAAGTCTTATAGATGACACATTTTTTGTGTTTGTCAGC
This sequence comes from Picea engelmannii, assembly GCA_009831015.1. Classification (NCBI taxonomy): domain Eukaryota; kingdom Viridiplantae; phylum Streptophyta; class Pinopsida; order Pinales; family Pinaceae; genus Picea; species Picea engelmannii. Next base: position 4,979 of record WSFP011441685.1, on the reverse strand, counting down.
ACGAAAACTACATTTGGTGGGGGAGGATGTAATTCCTTTGGTGAGGAGGGCATGCGACACCTCCGCCCGACCAACATAGGTGAAGACAAGACACATAAGTTGGGGTTGTTAGGAAAATATGAGTGTGCCCCATCTTTGTATAGACATAGAATGGGGAGAGTTGGTAGTGAGCTCGATCAAGTGGACCCATGCCCATACTTATGGATGCAATTCATGATGAGGTGGAGTGCCATGATGAACTGAGGAGAGTTGGAGTGAGCCATGTGTTGGGCAAGCTGATGTGAGTCAGGGCAAGCCAAGATATGGAAAGAACCAAGGAATTAGGTGGACGGACACTTCTTAGGGTGTGGACTTGTGGTTGGGCATGTATGCGCCAAGACGTTTCGACGCAAGCCATGCAAAGGCACAATGAGTTGGCTAGGTGCATGGATATGGTGACTTATGAGTTGGCTCAACACGCCCCACAAAGAGACACAACATTCCACCCAATGGTCACGACGGTTTGTGGCATCGTGATATTTATATATGGATGGAGGTGGAGGGAGCTAAGAGATCACACGATGGTGGAACAAGACCAAGTGTTCTAAGGAAGATTCAGGTAGAGGGGGGCGAGCTCCCCCAAGGAGCCAAGTCACTCCACATGGAAGGACTTGTGTTTTCTTTAGGGGGGTTCTGTGGACAGAGTTGGGGAAGGTCTCTTGAGGAGATTTTGTCAGATAGTATGGTTTTGGAGTTGGGCAGTGCATGTGATGGGGAGAAGTCTTGTGACTGACAATGAGACAAACTTGGTTGTGACAGTATGAAGAGAATGTGAGATAGTAGGGAGGAAAGTCATGAGACTTGAGAAACTTGTATCTTGTGTTTGAGCCAAGTGCTCTCTTCTTGTATTGGATGCATTGTATTGTACATTGTTGTAACGTCTTGTATAATATGAAGCTTGTACGGGTGTTAGGCACCTATCATGTCGCCCAACTATACTTGTGTCTCTTTCATGTGTATGTATGTTGCTTGTTCCTATTTCACATATTTGGCTAAGTATAGAACTTGATAATTGTATACATTAAAGAATGCAATTGTAATGTAATGAAATGTTCTCAGTTGGGTGGGCGCCTTGGTGACCAGGAGTTAAGTGTTGAGGCTTGACTCGCCAAGTAGCTCAAGGCATAGTTATGGGTATACCATGAGAGAAGAGGCGTAGTCTAGGTAAAGTACTCACGGTTTGGTTTAATTGTCGATTTGGAAACGTCGCAGTGTCACACGACACCATGTGTCAGGTGACTTGGGTGCGCCAAGTCGATTTGGATTCCCCGACAGATTGTGGGGGCATGAAAATAGGTCAAACTCCCTCTTTCGAACTTTGATTGAGGTGCAATTTGGATCGTTGGAAATAACCTGGTGATTAGAACGACATTAAGGCCATCATCACTTATGTATGTCCATCCATTTGTGAATGGAATGTTGTAGATCTCTCTAGCTTGGTATTCATCTTTTCCCAAAGTGTAGTCCAAAAAGCACTGAGAAATATTGTATCCTTGTCAGAAATTATTCTCCTTGGTATACCAAAGTTCACCCAAAGCCTCTCAAAGAACATGATTGTTATGACTAATACCTTGATGGTCTTTCTACAAGGCATTAGAATGCACATGATATTAAACTTATCCATTACCACAAAGAGACATGCTTTTCCTTGCCTAGTTTGTGGCAAACCCTCCACAAGAATCCATGGAGACACTCTCCAATGACTTAGCAGGTGCAAGTAAGGGGTTGTATAGACCTTGATTTTTATTACTAGGTTCATTGGTACAATAGAGTATGCATCCTCTAATGAACTAAGCTACATTTTCTTACTTTTGGGGGAAATATACATACATCTGCAAGTTGGATATTGTTTTTCCAACACCAATATTGTTAGGATAAACTTGAATCAGTGAAAGAGTCAAAGTTGTTAGGTCAACAATGGTGGTTGCACATGGTATTGGTGACTCGTGGTATTGAGCTTGTGGATTGCATGTAATGAAAGCCTATAAAAGGATGGTGATACTCCATTGTAATGTGTCAAGAGTTGAGCGGTGAAGGATCACTTGGTCGGGGCCAAGATATTGGTCAACTTGTTTATATTTGGTCAAGGGAAATACTAGATCTATTGTTGGTTGGTTTTTTCTTGTAAGGGTTTTCCAGGATAAATCTTGTGTGATTTTTGTGTGTTGTTTCTATGATTTGAAATATTATTTTTCTCTCCTATTTTGATTTCCTAACAACTGGTATCAAAGCGATGATTGATGATAGTGAAAAGAAACATGTGGCTATCGATGTATAGAGCTAGGGTTTAAATCTCTAGAGAGAATTGAAGGATTTATCATTGAGATTTGAAGAGCACCTGGTTTGGGCAAGGATTCAACACTAAGATTTGAAGAGCACCTGGTTTGGGCAAGGCTTCAACACTAAGATTTGAAGAGCACCTAGTTTGGGCTTGGAGTGTGCAAAGAATATATGGCTTGGATGCTTGGATTTGATGGATGAATATGTCGGGTGTGGTTGGATCTATTGTCTAGTTGCAGATCTACCAAGAAGTGAGCATCAAGAGAAAGAGGAATGACAAGCGGAGAGGATGGAAACATAAGTGTTGGGATGGAAACAATGAAAAAAAAAAAAAATTGATGGAGTTGAATGTAAATGGGCATACAAATGCAAGACCTGGTTAGGCATGCATACCTTGGGTTTGAAATTTCATCGATAAAGTCTAGAAGAAGACCTAGGTGATAGGGGAGAGCAGGCAAGATTCTTGGACGCCCTGACTTTGAGGGAGGTTTGGCCAGATTTGGTCATGGGAAACCCCAAGTCAATTTTAAAGGGGGAATGTTAGGATAAACGTGACTCGATAAAAGAGTGAAAATTGTTAGGTCAATAGTGGTGGTTTCACATGGTATTGTTGATCTATGGTATTGCGCTCGTGGATTACATGTAATGAAAGCCTATAAAAGGCTGGTGATACTTCATTGTAATGTGTCAAGATTTGAGAGGTGAAGGCTCACTTGGCCAGGGCCAGGAGATTGGTCGGCTTGGTCGGATTTGGCCAAGGGAAATAATAGATCTATTGTTGGCTGGTTTTTTCCTGTAAGGGTTTTCCAGGATAAATCTTGTGTGATTTATGTGTATTGTTACTATGTTTTGAAATATTATTTTTCTCTCCTATTTTTATTTCCTAATAACAAAAATGACCTGTGACTTTGGAGACATGAACATATCTTATAAGTTGTTTTGTCTAGCATTTAAGCACATTAAGATTGTATAGCTTGTAGAGAAACCCCTCTAAAATACCTCAATTTTCACCCTTAAAAGATATATGATCAGATCAATTATAAATTGTAAATGCATGGTTATTATGACAAGTACCAAGCCTTGTGAGATTAAATAAATGACCCCATAACGTAAATGTTGTAAATATATTTCCTAAATATTCTTAGTATGGAGCTCAAGGGTAAGCCCTAACTAGAGGATGGATATACTCCATTCTATGTAAAAAGGTAATGCTAGAGTATACACTACAAGGAAAACACTAGTGAGTTGAGGTTTTTTCAAAACCACTTCTCCCTTATCCATTTTTAGTGGAGCTTTCTAGCAAAGGTGAGCAACAGGGTTTAATAGATGTTTTTTGCTTTTTTTTATAGTGTGCTTAAATCGTATTGTTGCACTAGTGTGTTCCCTTAACACTCACACTCATGCATGACCCTACTACAAGCACTGAGGTAAGTTAACATATTTCATAAAAAAATATTGACTATTATTTCAAGAAATCCTTGTCTGTGCTCCAAATATATTAAACAACATCGAGGCATAACCATATCAAATGGATTGTGCTAGGTCTATAATATTAATATATATATATATATATATATACTGAGTTATGTTGAAATATTTTGTAATAAAATATCAATTTAACCAAATAAAAAAAAAAAAAAAACTAAACTTTTGAATGTGTTTGATATATTAACTTGCATCGGTGCGTAACACTACCAATAACACTGATGTAGTTTTTAAAAATTAAAAAGAAAATATAATTAGTGCACCCTATACATATATATGCATTGATGCATTGGAGTATAGGGCACATTGTTGTCGATGCACTCTATTCCTATACACTCACTAATGCGTCAAGATATAAGGTGCACCGTGGTAAGGTAAAAAATTTAAAAGTTCAAAAAAATATTGAATCGAGATTTCATTTCTAACTTTCATTCAATGCTTAAGCCATACAAGCAATGGCGCTCATTACCCCCCATGACTGCCCCATTATGTGGTGCTACAAGATTGTCAAATTTTTCAATTCGTTCACCTCCACAATGGATTTGTGTTTGTTTGGAATTTTTGCAAATGGTGCCAAATTTTATTTTTTTTTCTACACAACAACCATGCCTCCTTCGTAGATAAGAGATCAAGTAAATTGATTATAATACCTTAATTTTCATTTTCAACAGTTTAAAATTTAAAAATATGCTTTAATTTGATTATTTTTTCAATTTTGTTGTAAAATTTTCCACTCGGTGCATCCTTGGATTTCAAGTCACAGTGTTGCATGGTGCTTTTACAGGGCACATTAGGAAAAATTCTCCAATACATCACAAGTGCATCAAAGAGTTGAATTTAACAAGCTTATTTTTCTCGTACTCTTCGGTGTACTAATAAATGTACAAATGCACCATGTTTGGTGCACTACATAAGATTATGCACACATTATAATTCTAACATTGCATGCATGAAGTGCTCTTTGATGCAAAATGAATAATAGGAAGCATCGATGGTGGTTCCCTCATATTATGCGACACATTGCCCACCCTTGGTAACAACATCAGGGATGGCGATGCTCCTTGTCATTTTAGTGTATCGTAGTTATAAGTGCACTAAAAATATTATGGTGCATCAAATATAATGAATTTACATAAAAATGGTGCACCTTTGATTAAATCAATCAATCTCTCTCT
>WSFP011441677.1:0-20536 GCA_009831015.1 Picea engelmannii | reverse complement strand
CAATGTTCTTCTTCCCCTTGACATACTCTATGTCAAAGTCAAATGCCTGTACCTTTGTCACCCATTTCTTTTGGTGCTCACTGAGGTCCTTCTGCTCAAGGAAATACTTCAAACTGTTGTGATCGGTCTTGACCACGAATTTGTTGCCCACCAAATAATGTCTAAACTTGGTCAAGGCATGCATGATTGCCAACATTTCCTTGTCATAAATGGAGTACAACCTCTCAGGTTGACTAAGCTTTCGGTTCTTGAATACAATGGGGTGTCCTCCCTGCATCAAAACTGCACCGATCCCTTTGCCAGATGCATCACACTCTAGTACAAATGGCAAGGTGAAGTCTGGTAGTGCCAACACTGGACAAGTGCCCATGACTTCCTTCATGTGATCAAAGGCTTCCTGTGATTTCTCGGTCCATATGAAGGCCCCATGCTTGTTAAGGTCTGTCAGCGTTGCTCCAAGCTGAGAAAAACCCTGGACGAACCGCCTGTAATAGCTGCACAGCCCGTAGAAGCTCCTCAATTCTGTCACGTTCCTGGGCGTCGACCAATCCAGAATGGCCTTGATCTTCTCTTGGTGCACCTGTACCCCTTGTGCACTGATGATGTGGCCCAAGTAAAGCAGCTCTGTCATATCGAACTCGCACTTGGACTCTTTGGCATATAATGACTGTGCCTCCATGATGCTCAATACCTCATCCAGGTGCCTCATATGCTCTTTCCATGACCGGCTATAGATCAAGATGTCGTCGAAGAAAACCAAGATTAATTTCCTTAACTGATCCCTGAATATATGGTTTATGCAAGACTGGAATGTAGTGGGTGCATTGGTTAGCCCAAATGGCATAACCAGGAACTCGAAGTGTCCAAAATGACATTGAAATGCTGTCTTCTCTATGTCCTGCTCTCGGATGTTGATCTGATGATATCTAGAGCGTAGATCAATTTTTGAGAAGAAAATTGCCCCATGCAGTTCATCCATCAACTCGTCAATGCGTGGGATAGGGTACCGGTTCTTGATGGTTTTCTTGTTCAAGGCTCGGTAATCAATGCACATCCTCATGGTACCATCCTTCTTCAGAACTAAGACAACTGAAGAAGCAAATGGGCTGCTACTCGGTCTGATGTGTCCCATTGCCAACAATTCCTTGATCGCCTTCTCTATCTCATCCTTGAACCGCCTAAGATGACGATAGGGGGGGGTGATCATAGGTTTGCCCCCCTCCTCAACTCAATGGTGTGCTCAAACCCCCTGTCAGGTGGTCTCCCTGGTGTAATTGCCTCAAAGACCTGCTGATGTCGTCCTAATAAATTATTGATCTCCGTATGGTACTGTTGTCGACCTTCTTAATCCTTCTGAGTAGTGATCAAGCATTCTGTGGCATATGCTACCTCCCCATGTCTGAATATCCTCTCCATCCTCTTGGCTGAAACAGTGCTGGGTGCTCCTGTCGACATACCTCCTAGAACAACCTTCTTCCCATCCTGATCTGTGAATCCCATTTCCAAGGTTTGGTAGTTGGTGGCGATTTTTCCCAAGGTAAATCATCCACTGAACTCCTAACACCACATCTGTGTCCTATAGGTCAACCACATAAAATGTCTCTCACTGTGTAGTTGCCTAACTTCATCTCTAAGTTTGGAACTCTGTCTAGACACTCCACTGTGTGGCCATCTGCTACCGCAACATCAAACCCCTCAAACTCCTCTATCTAAAGTGCCCGTCTCGATACTAGTGAAGGGTTGATGAAGTTGTGGGTGGCCCCACGATCTATCAGGGCGATTGCCCGTTGCCCTTGAATAATCCCTCTAATACGGAGGGTATAATACTTGGGAACACCAAAAAGGGTCGCTATGACTCCTCCCTTTGCTGGTTTCCTCCTGTTAGCCCGCTCTGGCAGTTGCAGGACTATTGGAGGATGGGCTCCTGTCGATGTCGGTGGTCTACGGGGAGGCTGCTTCTCTGCTGGTGCATACTCCTCCTCTTAACTAGTGGATCCACTGTCCTGCTCCTCCTCACTGTCCACGCTGTCTGCTGCTACCTCAATATAATGAATCTCTCCCTTGCCCATGCACCTGTGGCCTGGGACCCAAGGATCTCTGTAGCTGAAGCAAAGCTTCTTCCTCATAAGTTCTCCCCTGGTCTCATCATCCAACTTCTCCTTGCCCTTCTATTCTCTCTGGAATGGCTTCCTGTCTCGATCCCTCTAGGGCACAAATGGTTTGGAGAAAGTTTTAGTCTTTGGCACTGATTCTGCCAGATTTCGAGTGCGAATGATGGCATCCTGCAAAGTGGGAGGCCTGTATGCCTTCACCCATCCTCCCAAAGGCTCTGTAAGTTCTTCTGTGAATAGCATGATCAGCCCGGGTTTTGATATATCTATCACTGCCACGGCTACCTGCTGAAACTTTGTGATGAATGCCTCTGCTGTGCCAGTTTGTCTCAACTGGGCTAGATCCCTGAAGTGTATCTTGGGATCCTTCCTGTCAAACCTATCCATGAGCCTATCTGTTAACTCCCTATAGGAGGTGATGCGACTGTGAGCCAATGTCACCAGTCCATGATACCACCACTCGTGTGCCTCACCCTCCAAGTGTAAGGTCGCGAAACTGATGGCCTCTGTCTCAGTCATCTGGTTGAACTTGTAGTACGTGTCTAGCTTCTGTACCCAAGCTCTGGCAGTGTATTTGGACGATCCGTCGAAAGAAGGGATGGTGAGTTCCCCAACTTTTCGGATGAAATCGAGGTTATGCCCCTGCTGCTGTTGTGGTCCTCCCCTCTGCGACTCTCTGGGGCGGTTCCTGAGTCTGAGTCCACAGTACTCGACTAAGGTCAGGTCCTGATGGGAGTCACGACCCAATGCTGCGTACTCCCTCCTATACTCTGCAATGTCATCTGCATGAGTGGGTGGCATCTGTGCTATCGGTGGCGGTGCTGCTACCGGGGTGCCCTCTGGAAACTGGGAAACAAGGGTTTGGGAATCCTACTCGCAGAGGTGTATGTGCGAGAGGGTGACTGGGGTCTACTGCCTGCTCTTGAGTTCCCATGTGTTGCATGCGGGACTTGTGTGTCTGGGGTGCCCACTCTAGCCAATCTATCAACCATCTGTGCTAAGGACTGAGACATGGTCCGTTGACTAACTAACATATCGTTGATAACTTGCATGAAAGTTGTCTCTGGATCTACGGGGGCGTTGCTATTGCCCTCTGGTTGCTCATATCTGTCTCCTAGCATCCTCTCTACCTCGCGCTCAGCCTCACGCTCTGCCCTTCTCTTTGCTTCTTTGTGTTGCTCTTTCTCTTCCTTTGAGCTAGGAGGAAAAAGGGGAAAATCAGACCTATGCCTTCTTTCCTTATGCCTGTTGTAAGTGACATATTTGTCACCTATGTGTTCACGGCCCTCTGGGTCTTCTGCTCCACTCATTGTCTTTAGTCACAGGCTGGCAGGACTAAAGCTCTGATACCACTGTAATGTTCCTGACTTGGCTAGTCAAGGAAACGTTGCTAATGTGTGTGTAGGATCAAAGGTTTACAGTATATAAATGGTCATACAAATAATAAACGCAACAAAGGACTGTAAAGTTTGTATTATGATATCTCTGTGGATTACAAAATGGCCGAATGCGGCTGAATAAATTGACAATACTCGACTAGATCAACAGACAAAGGATCTTAGCTGGAATACAAATAAGCAACTAAAAGATAATACCCAGAATATGGGAGCACTGCGGAAGTAATGGATGCATTGGGACTATGGCAGCTTTGACGGTAGCTGCTGGAAGTTTGGAAAGTTCGCCCTGGGAACTATACTTCTCGGAATGGCCTGGAAACTGTCCCAAATGATGTGCCCTACTCTAGTCCTCAGTATTGGTATCTGTCGGACCTCTCTGCTGATGAATCTGGACCCCGGATGGATACCCCTGGGGGAATGCGCCCCTCTTCTTCTGGCAAAATGCGTCCTAGTGATTCCACCATCGGAATCGGACGAGATATGTCTCAAAATGACTGCCTTGGTCTACTGGGAAATGGGTCAGAAGGGTTTCCCTGAATCTGGTCTCATGCTCGCTATGGAACCCCAAATGTGCCCGCCAAAAGTGCCGCACGTCCAAGTCTTGAAAATGCATCCCAGTTGATTCCTCCGTCGGAATCTGATGAGTAACCAGGCAAAAGATGCGCCTTGCCCTCCTCTCAAATGGGTCGGAGGGAAATCTCGGAATTCTCCCTGGATGGGATAAGTCGACTAAAAACCCTCTCAGAAGCTGCGCCCTCACTCTGGATGAATGCGCCCCTCCTGCTGAACACTGTGTAATTGCTGCTGAAGAATGATGGAAGACCTGAATGATCTTCCCGGTGACTAGGGTTTGTCTCTCAACACCGAAATCAGCCAACTGGTGTCTTCCTCCTGGAATCCACTGAACTATCTCTCCTGAGATGCGCCTCTTCTCCTCAATGACAAGTCATAATCTGCATAATGATGAATTAGGTCGTTGACCCTTCCTTTATAGCTTTCCAAAACCCTAAATCACTATTGAAACCCTAATTCACTGTTGACTTCTATTTTTAGCTCATAATGACTTAAAAGTGCTTTTAACCCTTTTTAGCTCAATGTCACTTTTCGAATATAACACCGGTGACTGGAGTGACCTCTAGTGACCCTGTTTACCCCTTTCTGGCCCTAGCTATAGTCTAACGAGGCGGTTTAGACCATTAAGCCTCCTCTCTGGAGCTCCTATTGCGAAAGGGACATTACATTTCTGCTGCCCTGATACATAATTTCGGAGGTCGCCTTCCACCCACTTGTTGACTATTTCTGTTTGACCATTAGTTTGAGGATGGTAACTGGTGCTAGGGGTTAAGGCCGTACCAACCAACCTGAATAATTCCTGCCAAAAAGTGGTCATGAATCTACTGTCCCTGTCACCCACAATGGTCTTGGGTAAACCATGTAGTCTGAAAACCTCCCTGAAGAACAAATTTGCGACTTGTGCTGCATTGAAGTCTGTGGTAATGGAGAAGAAGTGTGCAAACTTAGTTAACCTGTCCACCACTACAAAAATACAATCTTTACCCTGTGCCTTGGGCAATCCTATGATAAAGTCCATAGAGATGGTTTTCCATTTGTGCTCTGGGATGGGTAGAGGCTGTAATAATCCTGCTTGATGTGTGTGCTCATCCTTGTTCACTTGACAAGTGGTGCATTCCTTGATGTGGCGTATCACATCTTCCTTCAACCCTTTCCAAGAAAATCTTTCCCTTACCTGTCGGTATTGTTATCCCCGATTTTTAGGGATAACTAGGAGATCATGTCTCGAGGCCCACATGTCCTAGACATGGAGTACCGAGAGCGGGATTGACCTGAGCATGGCCCTGGAGGGCCCATCCTTTTCTTCTTCTATCAGCTTTGTCTTGTCAGCAACAACAACATCCATCACTATCGGCTTGGTCTTGTATCAGAAGAGGTCCTTGCTCCATGAGGTAATTGGTCCGGGTATCATGGTATGTGTCACATTTGATCATTGAAACCTTTAAATATATGCATTTGATTCCTTTTATCTCTAACAACTGCTTGGATCTTACATTAGCCCACATGACCATGCTTGGGGAAATTGATAGGGTGCCCTAGTAAGCTTGTGCCCATAGGTCTTGGTTTGCCACTGAGGGGATTTCTGAAAAGCCATCGTCCGCTCCCATCATAGCACCACTGTTTCTTCTTATCTCCCGCTCATTTATCCCATTCCCCTTGTCCGGGAATTGGGTTGACCTATTTGTAGGATTGCACCTTATCTCGCGGGAAGAAGGGGCTAAAGGCCCAGAAGGTAAAAGCAACTGGTAAAAGACAAAAGCCTAAAAATGAAACCTCGAGATGCTTCGCCCAGGGATCCCCGAGAAGGCAATAAAAGTCCTCTCAGCAAGAAACAATAGGGACCTGAAAAATAACAAACAAGACCTAGTAAGAGGATAGGGGGTCTCATCACGAGCTAGCCTATTATGTTCATGGGTACCTAACAGTATGACATTGCCACCATTTGGTTACCACGCCAGGGCAGTGACCTTTGGTTGCATGGCCAAGGGAAAGGGGGTCTCATCACGAGCCATCCTTCTCATCTTTGTGAAAGTACTTGTGGGTAACACTGTCAGCTTTGGTCACCATGCCAAGGCAGTGTCTTCTGGTTAGCTCTTGAATAAAAAGAAAAAGAAGAAGAAAAAACAAATAAAAGAATAAAGCTAAAAAAGAATAAAGGCAAGAACGAGCTTGGAAAAAATGCATCCATGACAGGTACAGCTCGCCTTTTACAAAGGCACCCACAGATAACATTATGCATCCTTGGCTCTCACTGCACCCACATGTCTGGACATCCCCTAGCCACATCACCTCACTTACATGGCTTGGATGAAATCCTCTTGGAAACTTTCTTTTTCTTGTGGATACTAGCCCAATAGGATGTCTTGTCTTTTTCTCCAATCTTGTATTGCAGGTTTTTGTAATGTCTTTGAGCTACTGATTGATATATTAGGGGTTTTATGCATATGTTTAATAATATTGATGATGAAATGTGATTGACATTGCTATGATCCCTGTGACTGATGAGCCCATGGAGGGTGTAGCTTTTGATGTGTAGGACCATGCCCGACGGACATGTACCATTTGGACCGATACACATGGGGAGATGATCAATTCGGACCTCCATGGGGCTGAAGAGTCTACTAGATGGATGCTGAGACCCCATCAGGGGGCAGAAACAAGACGGTGGTTGATCAGGGTTTTGCACCGGAGAAGAAGAGGACGTTCCATCATAGGCATTTTGGTAGAGCTCGGCCTAGGGGGATTGACCCACTTCCAGTGAAACGTTTGCCCTGGATGGCCTAGGACGTCACCTATGGGCTCATGACGTCATCTTGAGCGTGTGACAGTTTGACAGGGCAGTTGACACGTGTGGCATAATGGAGAGGCCTAAAGAGGGCTAACGTTTTGCTCTTTATTGCTACATTTGCCCTAAAAAGGGGCTAACGTCTCCCTTAGAAGGGGTGATGTCTCACTTTTTGCTTAATTAGGGTTTTAAAATGAACATTTAATGTAAAACAGTATTATTTTGGTATTTTGGCCTTGTTGGCCTTTTTATGACCTAAAAGTTAAAATAGGTCATTGATACAGTATATATTGAGGGTTTTCACTCTCATTTTAAGAAGGAATCATCACTCACTCATTAGTGAGGTCTGATTTTAGCGCCCTATTGGGTTTTTTGGCTGAACTAAGTGATGCGCACTTGTTGAAGGAAGAGATTTTTTGGCATGGTGTGTCTCTTGAAGGAAGGTGTTACAACTAGGGTTTGCATGGTTATTTCTTCATGATTTGTAAGTATTTTTCCACAAAACTTCTTGATTGAATGGTTTTAGTTTGATTTCTTGCATCTATTTATAAATGTTGCTGAATCAAAACCCTAGGGGACAAACATACAAGTAGGTCGTTGTCTCATGCCCCTTGATAAAGAAGCCTTAAGCCATTGAAGAGGAAAAAGAGAGCCTAGCCATAGCTACACTCCTTTTTCTTTCTTCCTTATGCTAGCCGTACCCTTTTGAGCCAAGAAGAGTGAGACGTCCCTGGCCTAGGCTTACTACACCAGGGCCGTACTGTTCTAGGGTTTGTTGATAGGCCTTGCTTTAGCAACACCTCCCTCAACAAAACCTCCTGTCTTGGTATTTTTTTTTCCTGTTTTTGGGCTAGTCATTTGCCGGGAAGGAGGAGAGAGCACGAGGCCTTGCTTTTGCAACACCGGAGTGAGCCTCTCTCCCCTAGGGTTCTGCTTTTAAGGCCCTGCTCTAGCAACCCCTTGAAACTTTTCCCTCCAGTCCTTTGAAATTTCTTTCCCTTCAACTCTTGCGTTCATCATTTATTGACTCCTTTAACCCTAAGGCACTGATCTCCAGCCTCCAGCGTTGAAGTGAAATCAAATCCAAACACTCTAAACTTCTTTTAAAACTGAATCCCTAACTACACTAACCCTAGAATGCTGACGTCACCCTTGGTTATTTCATCTTGATGCAACAACGTTTCATTTTATAAGCAATTGAATGGTAGTTAAGAGCATTTATTGGATAGTGTGTTGATTTGTTACATTGAATGCTATATCGTTCCAATATTTATTGACAAGTAATATATATATCATTGCCATTTTGCAAACATTGATTTCATCAATATTTACTATCAAATTGCTTGCATTAAATATCAGATAGTCACTTACATATGAAGTACTAACCCCATTGAATATAGTTTGCATATATCTTTCTTGCTGTTGTCTTGTTCCAGGTAGGTACATATTCTTTGGGGGTTATTTCGAATTGGCCTTTGGACGAACTATCTTTTTGGGTGGTGATCTGTAAAGGGGGAACTATCTTACTTCTTTTGAACCTTTGCCTCTTCAAAGCCACAGGTCACCGGGGATGTCTCCCCTGGGCCTAACCTCCCTAAATAGAAAGAGCCTCCCCATTGTGGTGACATTGGGTGGGGAAGGTTCCCGTTTCGCCAGTTTGACCTACTACCCGCTAGCCTCTCTCCCATCTACGAACTGTGCGATAACAAGTATGTTTTGACAAATCCTTGATGTCCTGCCACGGGTGAATCATGGCATGCTTGTAGTACCTTGGCCTTAAAGGTTGATTCAGGAACTAAGAAAATTCGTCCCTTGTAGTAGATTATGTCATTCATTATTTTGAAATTGTCATCTTGTACCTGTCCATCCATTAATTGACATGCAAATTGGTTCTTTGAGTATTCCACTAAGAGGTGGGCCTTACAGTCAACTGAGATATCAGTCATAGCATAAACCGATGGCCTTCTGGATAATGCATCTGCCACTACATTATTCTTCCCCTTTACGAACTCAATGTCAAAATCATAAGCCTGTATCTTGCTTACCCACTTCTGCTGCCTCTCATTTAAGTCCTTTTGATCCAAAAAGTACTTAACACTGCTGTTATTTGTCCTCACCACAAATTTCGCTCCTACCAAGTATTGCCTGAACTTAGCCAATGCATGCATGATGGCTAACATCTCTTTGTCATAAATGGTATAAAGAAGCTCAGGACCCCTCAGTTTTCGACTCTCATAGACAAGAGGGTGCCTTTTCTGCATAAGCACTGCTCCAATGCCCTCCCCAGAGGCATCACACTCCACTGTGAAGGGTCATCACACTCCACTGTGAAGGGTTGTGCGAAATCTGGTAGAGCTAAGACTGGGCACGTACTCATTACCTTTTCCATTTTGTCAAAAGTCAACTATGCCTCTGAACTCCATTTGAATGCCCCTTTCTTGGTCAAATCGGTTAAGGGTGCACAAAGCTGTGAGAAACTTTTGACGAACCTCTTGTAGTAGCAACAAATGCCAAGAAACCCCTTCAATTCTGTGAGGGTCTTAGGTGTGGGCCAGTCAAGTATAGCTTGGATCTTCTCTTGGTGTACCTGTACCCCTTTTACCCCAATGATGTGTCCCAAATAAAGAACCTCATAATTCACATTTGGATTCCTTTGCATACAAGGATTGGCCTTCCATAATGGCCAGAATCTGTTCTACATGTTGAATATGCTCCTCCCAAGTCCTGCTATAGATCAAAAAGTCATCAAAGAATACTAAGAGGTACTTCCTTAATTGCTTGTTGAAGACATGGTTCATGCAAGATTGAAATGTGGTTGGCGCATTGGCCAATCCAAATGGCATCACTAAGAACTCATAGTGATCGTAGTGACATCTGAAAGCAGTTTTGGGGACATCCTGCTCCCTCATCTTGATTTGATGATAGCCAGAGCGTAAGTCAATCTTGGTGAAATAAACAACCCCATGAAGCTCATCCAATAACTCATCAATCCTTGGAATGGGATACTTGTTCTTAATTGTTTTCTTGTTCAATGCCCTGTAATCAATGCACATGCGCATGGTCCCATCCTTCTTTTTCACTAGTACCACTGAAGATGCAAAAGGACTGGAACTCGATCTAATGTGGCCCATGTCTAGTAGTTCTTTGATATCCTTCTCTATTTCATCTTTGTGGGTGTCTATAGGGAGTGGTGATGACATGTTTTTCTCCCTCTTCCAACTCTATGATATGCTCAAACCCCCTATTTGGTGGTGCTCCTGGTGGAATGGGTCCAAAAACTTTGCTATGCTTGTTAATGATCTTCTGAATCCCTGGTGAATAATGAGTTTTCCCATTCTTATCCACTCGTACTGATATTCTACATTTAGTAGCATATGCGATGTCTTCTCTTTTGAAAATGGCCTCCATGCGCTTTGCTATAACCACCCTAGGTGTGTTTCCTGACATGCCCCCGAGAACTAATTTTTTTTTCACTTTCCTCGGTGAAGGACATCTCAATGGTCTTGTAGTTGGTAGTTATTGGCCCCAGCATACTAAGCCATTGAACCCCAAGGATGATATTAGTGTTTGGAAGGTCCATCACGTAGAAGTCTTGTGCCAAATCATGTCTGGCCAATGTCAGCTTCATTCCCTGAATATACCTGTCACAGGGCATAGTGCGCCCTCTTGCTACTCCACCCTGAATCCTTCAAATTCAACAATGGGTATGTGTTTTCTCTGTAGTAGGGCTGAGTCTATGACGTTATGTGAAGCACCCCCATCAATGAAAACCGAAACTTTTTGTCTCTGTAGCACCCCTCTCATCCCGAAGGTGTTGAATTTGGGTACCTCACTGATGGATGCCAATGTTATCTTCTCATCTGTTGCAAGGCTGTGACTTGCATCTTCATCTTTTGTGTTTTCGGTGGTGTCTGCCTCTATGTTTTGAAGGTGGCCGTAACCTTCATCTTCCTCATTATCAGAAGTTACCTCAATGTAATGTGCCTTGCCTCTGCCCATACATTTGTGGGTGGGATCCCAAGGTTCTTTGCATGTATAGCACAATTGCTTCCTCCATAGTTCCCTTCTAGTGTTGTCATCCATTCTACCCCTGCCTCTGTCAAACCTCCTTTGGTCTCTCCCCCCTTGGTTCATGGGAAGTCTTTGGTCTCTTCCTCCTGTGTTTAGAGGTGGTCTATGGGTGAATCTAGATTTCGCTGTTGAGCCCAAATCCCTTGTCTTCCATTTAGCATCCTGTAAGTTGGTAGGCTTGAAAGCCTTTACCCAACCCCTTAAGGGTTCTATCAATCCCTTTGTGACGAGCATCACGAGCCTCGACCGAGACACATCCTGCACCATGACTGCTATCCTCTGGAACTCTTCTATATATACCTTAGGTGATCCTGTCTGCCTGAGTTGGGTGAGCTACTTGAAATGTAACTCTAGATCCCCTTGGTCAATCCTGTCAATAAGCCTCTGTGTAAGCCACAATCTGGTTGTAACCTAGTGTAGTTAACCCATAGTACCACCAGTCATGAGCTTTGCCTTCCAAGTACATGGTGGCAAACTTGATGGCATTAATCGCTCTCATTGGGTTAAGCTGTAGGCTAAGTCACCTGGTTCGAATTCGAATTCAAGTTCGACGACATTGAAGTTCGACAAAAATTCGACCGTGAAAATTTATGTGATAAAATTCGTCATTAAATTCGAGAGGCTAAAATTTTAAAATTTTAAAAAATATATAAATAAATACATGATAGAAACAAAAATAGGTTACTAACATTATTAAATAAAAATTTAAAAAATACATCATCTTCTTAAAAAATTTAAAACTCTTTAATAAAACATAACATTAAAAACATGAAAATTAATTAAATACAAAATACAAATGAAAATAGTATACTAACATGAATAAACTATTTAAAAAACACATTCCTAACGATTTAAAAAACACATTATTGGGTCGTGACTTGTGGAATCGATTAAAAGGTAAATTACGGGTCGCGAACACGTGGAATCGAGTCATCGTGGTGGAGCCTGGAGGAAGTTGTGAGACGACAGTCTGGAACTCTGCAAACTGTCATTCATAAGTTCATAACCGCCGAGAGTGAAGACTGTAGTGAGTCTGAGTCGTGCCTGTAAATTGTAAGTTCGGACGTGGAGGAATGAGCCTTGAGGTCAAGAGTCGGGCCCACGGGTTGACCTCGGAGAAGGGATGAAACGAGCAGGAAACAACAAAAGTTTCGTCTGGTAAACAATAAAAACCCATGCAGATCGGGGCGGAAACCACTCGGAATGAAACCACGCGAAATAAAAACCAGGCGGAATGAGCCCTAGGGTTCGATTTTTTAATAATTTTTTTCCGTCTGACGAATTTGAAGTCGAAATTGAAGGGATTGGCTGAATTTATTCACCATGCGATTCACATAAGGTTCAATTCGACCTACAATTCGTGTTCCACTTTAAATTCGCCGAATTCCAACCGAATTAATTTGAGTCCGCATAAAATTCGGCGAATTTCAAATTTTAAGGCAAAAATTCGCCGAATGCGGTGACTTAGGCTGTAGGTAAGTGTCAAGTTTCTGCACCCAAGCTTGTGCAGTCACCTTGGAAGATCCATCAAAATAGGGGATTTCCATCTTACCAACCCTGCGCTCTAATTCATAGTTGTTCCCGTGGTATGGTTTGGTTTTACCCCTGAACTTAAACCCACAATATTGATTCAGTGTGATTTGCCTTTGGACTCTTGCGCTTAGTGAGTTATATTCCCTGACATATTGATCGAAATTGTCCTCAATCTCGTCTTGGTAGTTTGGCTGTGTCTGTTCATCCAAGAATGAAGGTAGATAGGGCCTAGGGGTGATTCTGCTGTGTGTCTGCCCCTGTGGTGCACCTCCTCCATGGCTTTGTCCCTCAGTGTGATAATGGGGAATGTGTTCCTGCTGGTGTCTAGTCCTTCCATGAGACCCACTAGCCTCCGTGTTGGCATAAATTTCTGGGCCCTTTCCCCCATGATTCATTTGCATAAGAAGTTGTGATATCCTTTCCTGGCTTTCACTTACCTTTCTTAGAGTCTCTGTCATCTCTACCTCTCCCCTACGTACTGCCTCCTGGTTTTCCTGTAGGTGATGCACAAGGTTGCCCTGTGACACATCTATGGAACGTTGTAAGTCCCTAGCGAACCCTGCTAGAATCTGTGGCCCACTGTCCTCACCCGATCCTTCCATTTTGGCCTCTGTCTCACCTGTCTGTTTCCTTCTTCTGCCCATGTAAATGCCACTAAACTTCTGCATGTGCTAACCCCCACTGGATGGGAGGATCAATGCTCCGATACCACTGTAATGTTCCCAAGCCAATTTTTTTGTTGGGGACACTAACTGCTCTCTGTTAACCGTTGTTTAGCTATGTGTTTGCAGGTTTTCTCTTGGAGTTACGTTTTAGGGTTTGTGTATTCAGTTATCAAGCATGTGAACATAGATTTGAAGATGCATCATACAAAAATACAAGAGACAACAAGAAACACCAGATTTGGAATCAAACAACACAGATCTGACCTTTATTTAGATAATATGAGAACCCTGATACAATTAGACTGTAGATCTGGAATAATTTCCAAGAGATCCTCTAGCTGGAATATGAGCTGCTACAAAATGCTCAAGATATGAAGATATAAGTCTCCAAAGGTTGGATACAAGCTGAAGACCAATACAAGATTAACTTCTTTCCCTTTAGGGTCAAGTCCAAACCCCCCCGGCTGAAGTTACGCCCTCTTGAATAACTGTGAAGACCCAATATTTCGGCCATGTTGCTGGAAGCCCTCAAATGCCACAAAACTCTGTAGAATGATAAATCGGGGCAAGGTAAACCCCCTCCTGAAGTCTCAAGCTGAAATACCAATATTTGCTCTGCAATATGCTGAAACTCCAAACTAGATTGCGCCCTCTTGAAGACTGCCAAGACCCAATATTTCGGCCTTGATGATGTAGACCTCCAAATACTCTGAAACTCTCAGGAAAGATAGATTGGGGCAAGGTGAAGCCCTAGGTGAAGTCTTTGGTTGAGATATGAAGTTTTTCCCTTCCAAACTGAGTAGATCTACTTTCCAATAGCACCCTCCTTCTCTCCAAATCTTGCCAATGCTTCAGAAAATCAAATGACAAGGATAACTCTCTCAAAATGCACTGGAGATGATGATCAAGGCCCTGTAGAGAAAACCCAAGTGTCCAAATGTCAAAGAGCCTTCTTAAACTCTTGGATCGAAACTTCCTTCAACCAATGGTGCGGCCCCTTGTTGGAAACCCTCCAAGTTACGCCCTGCTATTGCCTTGGATGGAAGATAGTACCTGTAGCTGTTGTAGAATGGTGTGGGTGGAGTATTGCATCCCCAAGACCAAGCTTGGAACAAGTGAGGTGGGATTTTTCACCATCGAGTTGTCCTCTAGGGTTTGTATTCTCAAAACCCTCAAAATTGTTGTGCTCTAGAGCCCAAAAGAAAGATGCAATAATAATTCAAAGGTGAGTGAGAGGTGCGTCCTTACCTTTCCTTTATACCTCCAATTTGTTTTTGTGTTGAGTTAGTTAACCCCTAGGGTTAACTTCTAGCTTACCCTCATGTGTTCTATTCTTTCATTGAGTTACTTTTCCTTTTCCAAGTCAACTATTATAATGTTGAGTTTAGCTGACTTCTCCCCATAGTGCATGAGACTATAGTCTAGTGAGGATGACTAGACTACTGAGTCTCTCCAACCCTTTTCATCAAGAGGTGGGGGACATTACACTCTTCCACTTTACTTCCCTCATGTACATGTGTTCCTCACTCTACTCTCTTCCTCATACGTTTTCCCTATTCCTACTCCCTCTATCATGCACCCATGGTCTCTTATGGAAAAGTGTGCTCCCCTATTACTATATATTGGAGGTCTCCACATGGATTATTGGTCGGATTTTTGTAGCAACAACATTACTTTCTCTCGTTTTCTCTAGTATAGGTACTCTCTCTTTGAGCAAGGATAATCATTATACAGGTTTTGGAGTTGTCTATTGTGGCACAATCAACCCTTTGGCATGCCTTTAATAAAAAAGTGTTGTGTTTTCGTCGAACTTTCCTTCTTGTCGGTATTATGTTCTTTCTTTTGTCCATTGATTAGTAGTTCATTACCATTTATTGTGATATTCATCTATCTTTTAAGTTGTTTCTTTCTTTAATTCTTTCATCTCTCTCACGCTAACACTGTAGGATCCCTCCAGGTACCTTTAAACTATCTTTTTGTATGTTTTTTTTTGCAGAAAATCAGCAAACAAATCAGCAACGCGGTTGTTGTAGGGATTTTCACCTTGCAGGAGCTGATCTCCCTTAGGCTCTACCAGCACCTAAGACAAGAATAGAGACATAAACTAAGGATGTTCCTGGATATGATTCATACATGAAAACAACCAAAGAAGACGAAAACCTCCCACAGATCAAAGCAATCATGCATGGATTGACAACAAATCTAATAGTATATCATAACACATAATTATACTAATTCTCTACCAATGAATACATAAACTTATATGAACAATTAGATAGAGGGAAACATCTAGTATGTTTTCTATTAATCAAAGAAGCAATATTACAACTTACAGATGTAGACTGAAGAGATGGCCTCCTTCCAAGCTCCTTGCCCAAGTCTTGCAACAAAATCACCATAGTAACTTTGCTAGCTCTTTTCTCCTCCTTTTCCATGGGAAATGGCTTGGTTTTTATGGGGCTTTAGGGACAAGGGCATATAGTTGTTAGGATAAGATTCTCGAGCTCATAATGGAAGCCTTCTCGAGGCTATACCCCAAGAAACCAGTGGGAGGTCTTATCCATCGAAAGCAAATCTAAAAATAGGAGCTTCTAGACTTGGTCGCTCCCAAGACACATAGACAGAGCGACCGGTCGTTCCTTGGTAGGCCAAAAGGAGCGACCAACCCTTTTGGTCGCACCCTTAGTGAAGGAAAAGGGCGACCATGTGGGAAGTTGGCTAGAAACTGAGGGAAAAAGTAGTAGGTTTTAAGGGTTAAAATGAGGGGTTTCTAGGGGATAATGACCTAGTGATTAGGTGATCTTTAGGAGATAATGACCTAATGATTAGGTGACAAATAACTCTATAACAGATGCCCCGTAAAGTGTGAGGTCAGAGGAGGTGTTTGATGGCCGGAACACTTTATAAATCAAATCGCAGAGCTTTGGGAAAAGAAGCTTGGAGAAGAGCATCACCAGTCCTGCAAAAAATGATCTCCGAGGCGGGCATACCCATGCTCGGTAAGAAAGACAAGATTATAGCTGCCATAAATACACTGCGGATCCATGCATAACACAAGTGATGGGATGATGTCCACGACATAATACACCGTGGATCCATCAAGAACCAATCATGACTTGAACATGGCCACGAAAGTATACACTGTAGTAGATCCATGCAAAACGCAAGTGAAATCATAGCCACGACCAAGTACAAATGTGGATCTATGTCACATCATACAAATCAATGAGATTACTCAATATATGAGAAATCTTTGAAGTGCTCATGAATATTCTCCATCGCAGCTTGGGAAAGAATATCATTTAACAAAAGTGTGATCTTTCCCAAGGTCTTTGTCCTACATTCGAATGGTATGAATCTACGTCATGCGAATAAATGAGTTGAAGTCGAGCATGGTAGAAACCGTTTGATTACCGATCATTAATGTATACCGTTAACAGACGCGAGGGAATCCATCGATGATGATAATGGAACCCAAGATACCTAGTACAATCTACAATGTGTGAATAAAGGAGTTAACATCGAACACTCGTAGATTCATTCGACATGAGCCAATATGTAAATCCACTGTTGAAATGCAAGGAGACTTGCCACTGATGTCTGCAAGTCCCAGGGTACTGATGGGTTTCTAGATTTCAATCCTGGATAATGACTTGTAGTTGACAGGGTGAAATCCGTCGAAGGAGGGCCTTGATGTATCCCCCATCAATCGACACGAAACAAGTACAGATAGATGGCGTTAAAATCATAATAATGGAGCACAACTAACACAGGGAAGGCCGGGATAAACAGGCTGAAAGGAACTGCAGGTGGCCGATGCAGGTAAACTTCCCTTGAACAAGTATGCACGAGAAATAACTTGACTCGACAACATTAACTCAGATGAATACCATAATACTGGTCATGGACCTATTAGGGGAACGTGACATGCAATGGAAATGGTAGTCAATGAGAGAGAATGGATAACCCGATTGTTATATATGATGATAGAACAGGTGCCTTGTTCAAGGGTGACTCAAGGTAGTAATTGCCGCCATAGAATGAAGATAACAAGACGGAAAAACCCTCTAAAAATTCTCCACCATGATTGGCGAGTACCTCTTTTTAGTTTTACGAGCTTGAGGAAGATAACATATGGTCGATATAGCTCATCTTACGAGGAGTCCCTCATCATATATTTAGCGAACCTGAAGAAGGAAGGGTTCGGTCCCAGGTGTGGGTCCTTTGATGTAAATTTTAACGAGTCCAAAGAAGGGAAACTTGATGGCCTTTTCATATTTAGAGAGTCTGAAAAGGTCATAAAGAAGACTCCACAATGAACTTTTTCGAAAAGTTAGTCTCCAGGGTCCGAAAAAGTATAAAACGATACCTAGGAGAACTCTTCTAATCATGCTTGACTTGAGTATTCCTTTTTCATAATTAGTCTAATGAGGTCGAAAAAGGGGTAAACTATCATTCGAAAGACACCCTTTCTAACCTTTTAACGAGTGTGAAAGGAAACAAGCTCACTCGACAATCTTTTCATGTTTACAGAGTCTGAAAAGAGCTTAAAGGAGACTTCAAAGAATTCCTTTTTCATATAGCTTTTATGAGTCTGAAAAAGAGATAAAAGTAGACTTGATAACCTATTCTCATGTATTAACGAGCACGAGAAATAACAAAGACTAAGCTTGGTAACCTATTCTCATGTATTTACAAGCACGAGAAAGAATAAAGACTAAACTTGAGATTGGTTTCATTTTTACACAAGCTTGAAACAAAGTAAAACTATGCTTCGGTAGGTTTCATTTTTTTGTGAGCTTGAAACTAGGAAAACTATGCTCAAAACTGGTTTCATTGTTTTAATGAGCTTAAAACCGAGAACTAACTGTGCTCGACACTTCCCAATGTAAATTCCAAAGGTAGGTGGTTGGTATTTTGCCCCCAGCTTGAGAAGCTAGCGGCTTAACTCCAGAATGATTATCAAAGGCTGGATACATGCCCCCCAAGCTTCGTTTCATCCACCGACTCTTCTCTTATCGCAAATTTCTATACCCAATAGACTCCTGGTTACTAATAGGAAAAATGTTCAGCAGAGAGGGAAGAATAAGGATCAACTGACCGAGGTGGATAGAATGAAGGTTCAACTACGAGTTGCAATGGAAGACTCGACTCAACGGGAGGGGCGACTGTTTAATTTTTTAACAAGCTTGACATAGGCAAAGAACTATGCTCATAAGGGTTTGTTTCATTTTTTAACGAGCTTGCCACAGGAAAAGAACTATGCTCGACGATCGATTTCATTTTTTGACGAGCTTGAAATTGAAAATAATCCATGCTCTTTGATGGGTTGGATCCCTAGACCTCTATTTCATTTTTTAACGAGCTTGACACAGAAATGGGAACCATGCTCGTAGCTGTCATCTTGATCATGGCTTCCAAGAGGATAATACTTCGGAAGGAATACATGTCAAGGGACGAACCTTGATCATGGCTTCCAAGAGATCTTCGCTAGACGAAAGAACAACACTTTGGAAGGAATACATGTCGAGGGGCACGATAGGGGTAGGGAGATCAAGCTCTAAAAGCCCTATCGAAGAGATCACCATGTCAACTATCAGATCTAAGTCAGAAGAAGGGAGAGATTCCTTCTTACTCGAAGTTCAATGCATGGGACATGTTGCCACATAATTGACCTGCGGCGGGGCAGATGATGCTGGCATATAAGGACCATTCAGCGAAGTCGGATGGTTGGCCATCATATGAGGGCCAATGAATGAGGACCATCATATGGTCTATGGTCATTATGATTCCATTGTGAGGGAAACACATCACTTGAAAGAGTGTGGACACAAAAGATTGCATGGTGTAAACATAGTCTCGCTCGAGGAGCAAATTAAAGTCCAAGGGGTCGTGGACTACCATCACATCGATGTCGACCATTTTTCCCCCCAAAGTAACAGGAAACTGAGGAAGGATCCCTAAAGGTTGACTAACCCTTTTGTTAAAAGCCAACAGATTCCGAGTCACCGACGCAAGCTGAGGTGAACCAAGAGCTTGTCAAGCATTCGAGGATAGGATGCTAACAAAAGCTCCTTCGTCTATTATAGTGTTAGGAATATGCCTACCACAAACCTGGACAACGATTTGAAAAGGCACATAAGAAGGGAGACGAGGTTCTGTTAGAGCATTCCAATCAATGGTAATTGCATTGCTTGGGGGGGTGCCGTTGGAACGGGTGGAATGCCCCCTTGTCCGGAAGAATCTGTAGTAACAAGAAATACCTGACCGACATCCTAACTCTTCAAAGGAGGAGTGGGATCGACTGATGGGGATATCGAATCGACCACTTGATGGACCGAATCAATCGAGGAGGTACTCAAATCGATCACTTGGGTTTCACTCTTCGATGGAAGAGTGGGATTGACCGATGACAGAATCGGATCGACCACTTTATAAACTGGGTCAATTGAGGATGAAATCAAATTGACCACTTGATCAACCGGATTAACCGAGGAGGGAACCAGATATGAGGCTTCATCCATGCGAGGACGAATGTAGGTGCGGTGCATTTCCTCAAATAACAAGCAAGGAAATTTGACTTTACCCTTCTTATTTCCAACCTGATGACTAGTCGATGGGTTGTCACCAACATGACCTACAACGACTGATGACGTGGATTGAGAAGAAACTTGAGACCACACTTCTACGACCTTGGGAATACCAGTGCAATCCTTGAGAGGGTGATCACCCTTGCAAATCCTGCAAGGGAATTTGGGCTTGCGATTTTTAGATGTGATGACACCATCAACACTCCCAACATGATGCCCAGAGGCTGGCTGATCGCTTCCAACATGTCCTGCAGTGGTTGGAAGTTTTCCCTCTTTCTTGTTTTTCTTCTTCTTAATTTTCCATTTCTTCTTCTTCTGGTCCACCTGGTTAGTAGCTGTAGAGCTTTCACTAGGTGAAGAGGAAGAACGGGAAGAAGACCCTACAGGCGAAGAAGGTAGAGGATCGAGTGTGGAGTGTTTACATACGAAGCACTAGGAGGATTGATGTTCATCGAAGTGGAAAACAACCAAACCGGTAACCCAATCGTGAGACCAGGAAGAGTCAAAGTTGCGATGTAAGGTGGAACAATGTGTCTCGCAGAAGGAGAAACAAACAACATCCCTGGATGAAATATCCCAGATCCGGTTGATCAAGATATTTGCTATTGTTCTACTGCTCTGGCGTGCAGATCTGATACACTGGGGGTTTCTGGATGCGTTTTAGCTGTGTGATTGAGATGTTCTTCGGTTATAGTGTTTGCATGTTGGTTATTATGGTTGCATGTCGTTTATTACAAGTGCATGTTGCATAATGAAGGTTTAACAATCATAAAAAGACGCATGCAATAGTATAGAATGTCAACTGCTCAAT